>JAOTAZ010072183.1:0-15693 GCA_025629785.1 Erythroxylum oxycarpum | reverse complement strand
ATCATTAGCTTAAGTCTTTTGAGAGAGCTTTAGAGAAAGAAAGTTATGTTTGTTGTGAGATATATATATATATATATACTAATACCACTCCTAATCAAATTTTAATAAAACTCTAGTTTATGAAAGTTATATAGATTCTAAAATTCTTATATCATCATGTGTTTCTATCATATACAACTTCTGCCTCTCAAACTTATCTTTAAATTTTAAAAAGATAAGATTTTATACTTAACATGGTGACCCACAAGTTTATTTCTTTTGATCTATAAAGGCAATTGACACCTTCAGAGTCTAGATTTAGTGGAATTAAACAAAATAAATGTCCATAGAATAGGGCTCTATAATAATGTTTCCCTCCAACCTATTCGAAGGAGACATTTGAAAGTCATCTCGGTAACCTTACTAAAAAGCTCAAGCTTACTCCTAAAGGTACTTTCGTTAACATGTCAACACGATTATGTCCATGTGAATCTTCTTTGACTTTATTAATGTCTCCTCAAATATTGACCACAACCAATGATACCTCACATCAATGTAATTAGCGTGGGAATGATGCATGAAATTTTTGTGTAAATATATAATAACACTTTGACTATCACAAAAAACCATGCACTCATCTTGTTTTACATCCAATTCCTAAAGAAATCGTTTCAACCGAAGTATATCTTTTCTAGCTTCCACATCTACATCATATTTTGCCTCAGTAGTAGACAAAGCTATACAATTTTACAACTTAGATTGCCAAGAAATAGGTCCGTCCCACCATAAATTTGAATAAATATCATGATGTTGACTTTCTATTATCGAGATCACTAGCCATATTTGCATCTATGTTTTCTTCTAGAATTAGCTTAACACCTTAAAAACTCAAACACAGTCTAGAAGTGCCCTACAAGTACCTGAAAATTCATTTCACTGATTCCCAATATACTTTTCCAATATTGGACTTACCAATCCAATAGTGTGTGCAATGTCTGGTCTAGTGCATACCATGACATACATTAATGAACCATTAGCAGAGGAGTATGAAATATATGATATACACTCCTTCTCCTTTTCGGTGATAAGATAAGCTCTTTTACTCAATTTAAAATGAGCAGCTAAAGGTGTACTCACTAGCTTGACATTCATAATATTGAACTTATCAAACACACGTTTAACATATTTCTCTTGTGACAACTGCATCTTTCTGGCCTTCCTATCACAAGTATTCTCCATACTAAAAATCTGTTTTTGTATAACCTAAATCTTTTATGTCAAAGGACTAGGATAAGTCCTCCTTTAACCTGTAAATCATACCGATATCTTATCCAACTATCAACATATCATCCACATATAAGAGAACGATGATAAAGTTACCACTAGGTAGTTTTATAAAATATACACAAAGATCAACTAACGTTCGCTTGTTTCCACTACTCATCATAAATGAATCAAACTTCTCTTACCACTACTTTGGTGCCTATTTGAGCTTATAAGGACTCTTCTTCAACTTGTATACAAAGTCCTCTTTCCCTTTTACTTTGAACCTTTCCAGTTGAATCATGGAAATCTTCTCATCCAAAACGCCATGTAGGAAAGCAATTTTCATATCAAACTGCTTAAATTTAAGATCTAAACTACCAACTAAGACTAATATAATATGTATCGACATCATCTTGACCACTGGTGAAAAAATCTTGTCGAAATCAATACCCTTCTTTTGATTATAACCCTTTACCAGTAACCTAACCTTATACGTCACTAACTTGTTACCATCTTTTTTGATCTTGCACACCCATCTATTCTTTAAAGAATTCCTACTTTTAGGAAGCTTTACGAATTCACAGGTCTCATTTTTCTTCAATAAATCTATCTCCTCTTGGATTGCTTTAAGCTAAGAATCTTTATCTTTGAGCAACTACACTTCTTAGAAGCTTTTAAGCTCCCCCTTCATAATGACTAGAAGATATTTTGAACTAGGATATCTTCTCAAAGGTTTCTTATCTCTTGTTGACCTTTGAAGTTAGACATCTCCCAATATGTGAGCAGGTTGCTTCCCCTACTTTTGATGCTCATTGACCCATTTTTCCATCATCTATAAGATGTGTTTCATATGAATCACCACCATTAGGTTGCCTCTAATTATTATTAACCCATGCTACCTTATGTTTGCCTTCTGCACTCATAAGCTGATCAAAGGAAGTAGGAATAGAGGTAGAATCTTCATTACTAAAAGATCAACTACTAGATGTAATCTTATTATTAAGTCAAAATGACTTTACGATTAATGATTTTGATGAAAAACAAATAATAAAGCAAAATATTGAAAAGCAAACGAAGTACAAAAAAGAAGACGAAAGGAAGTTGTTTGAAAAGCAGACGGAAGCGTAGTAAAAACAGACGGAAGCTATTGAAAAGCAGACAGAAGCTAAGTAAAAAATAGACAGAACAAAGTAGACGGAACAAAGCGAAAAGCAGACGCAAATCGAAAAACAGACGTAAGCTATTGTAAAGCAGACGAAAGCTATCAAAAAGCAGACGGAAGCAAAAGCAGACGCTAGATGCGAAAGGAAAAAGCAGACGGAAGAGTCAAGAAGACACATCAGCTGAGTTGGTTACAGAACTCAACTAAATAACCGATTCTTGAAAGATCAAGAAGCAGTTTTCAAGAAGCAATTGAAGACGAAGGCTATAAATATTAGTCGTGTCAAAGAGATTGAAGACTTTTGTCAGAGCGAGATTAAAAGCTTATCAACACTTGAGAAATATTGTGCGAACAATTAGAGCTATCATTTCTGTAACAGAGCTCAAATCCACTTTCAGAGAGAAAGTAGTGTAGATAGCCTGCAGAGGCTAAGAGTAAAAGAATACTATTTGTAGAGACCTGAAGAGGCTTAGAGTCAAATAATACTTGTAACGTTTGAGAAATAGTGAAATCTCAGAAGGATATCTGAGGACTGGACGTAACCTACATTTTGGGGTGAACCAGTATAAATTGCTGTGTCGCAATCTCTCAAACTCTCAATCTTTCTCAACTCATATTTTAGATTTCGTTGTTATACAAAGTTTTTTAAAATACTTTACAACTTTGTTTTTGATTGTTTTTAAGAACGAAGTTCTCTGAACAAATGAATTTTCTAAAAGGGGATTTACGAAAAGTTTATCACAATTTAACCCCCTTCTTGTGCATCTATATCTCATTATTAAGCATTATATTAACGTGTAATTCACTTCAACCTCTTTTATCTCTTTGGAGTATTTTCAATACTAACACAGTGCGGATTTTTGTAACATATCTTTTGTTTTATAGCCTTATAATTGATTATTTACTAAAGAAACTTATACTATGAAACCTTAATGGAGCTAATTTTTAGTAGTTGAGTTTTTATTTTTTATTTGTTACAATGTAGTAAAGTAACTAACAATTTTTATCACTTTTTATTATAGATTAAAAGTGGAAGCTTTGTTTCTTACAAGTTATGATTTGAATTTGCTTGTGAATACCTTGTTGTGTTTGGGTCTCTAATGTTGATGAAATTATATTTTAATGATTGTTTTACAAGTTTTAAAGGCTCAATATGGAAGTATAAGGTTTTTTCATGGTGGATATTTTATGTCAAAGTCTGAATTCAAAAATGTTGGTAGGGATATTGTTACATTTGACAATGTTGACAATAACTATGTTAGTAATAGATAAATATACGAGATGGGATTGGAGTTAGGGTAATAAACAAATATATTTCAATCAAACTTCTATTTAGACATTACAGATGACCATCATCCAGTTGAAATTGAATCAACAGATTATGGTAGTGTTATTAGTACCAATGAACATCCTAGTGGAGGGAAGGCAAGTGAAGCTTTGTGTATACCTAGTTAAAATGTTAGGGATAGTCATAGATGTTGGACATAGATGTAGATTGGAAATGGAGTTCAGAACTGCAAAAAAATTTAAAGATGTTGTTGTCGATTATGCAGTACATACCAGATACAATGTTGGGTTAAAAAATGTGAGAGTAATTGGATTAGGTATGTGTGTATTGATGTTTTAATAAGAATGAGAGATGTTTTAAGGTTAGAACTTATAACCCTAATCAAACTAAAATTGGTTCTTGCCAAATTCTTAATGAGACACTTTAAGGATATAATTTGGGAGAAGCCTAGTATCATAACTAAAAAAAAGCTCTAAGAATTCAAAGAAAAGCTCAATATTTTTGTTAATTCAACCATGTGCAGAAGACTAAAGTAGAGATTGAGGAAAGAGAGAGCAAGAAATTATATTACTAAATTTGAGAAGTTGCAAGGTTATGTACATGAGTTAAGGATAAACAATCCTAGATCAACAGTTGAGTTAGAATTATTGAGAAATCAAGAGAGTTCATTGCTACAGGTATGTTATATTATATAGTATATTAGTACTTCATTATATTATGTTATACAATATATTAATATTTTTTTTTATATTTTGTTGTAATTCAAGTGATTGTACCTTTGTTTTGATGCCATAAAAAGATGGTAGAAACATTTAAGACCAATTTTTAGGATTGATGGATGCTTCCTAAAGACATAATTCCAAGGCCAATTGGTAAGTGCAATTGGTAGGGATGAAGATAGAGAAATGTATCCATTGGCCTAGGCAATTATAGAGGTAGAAGCACAAATTTAAGGACGTGGTTAATGAATTTGTTAGTACCTAATTTAGAATTGGAAAATGGTGAAGGACTTATAGTCCTATCTAATACACAGAAGGTATGTTGATATAATTACAATTGAAATGATTACATGAAACATTAAATGTTATCAATCCTTTGAAAATAAATGTTTGATAGTTGATAACAATATAAATGAAACCTTTAATAGATAAATCCTATCAGCAAGGGGTAAGCTAGTGATTAGCATGCTTCAGACAATTAGAATAATGGTGATGAAGATGGATGTAGAGATGAGACATTTTTGTAGTTGGGTGGAAGTAAAATATTGCTCCAAATATAATGAAGAAGTTAAAGAAAAAAAGCAATATAGTGGAGAACTGTATGGAATGGAGATGGTGTTTATGGAGCTTGAAAGGTGATGTGGGGCATACTATGAGAATTAGTAGACAAAAAACATGTAATTGTTAAGCATGGGACCTATATGGATACCCATGTAAACATGTGATTCGTGCAATCCATTACTCAATAGAAAGGGTAAGATATTCGTAGATTCGTGCTATAGGAAGGTTCAGTTCACAAGTTTGTATAAACATATGTTACAACCAATTAGAGGTGAAACTTTCTAGCATTGAAGTGAAGCAGAGATGATACATCCTCCATTTAAAAGAGTTATGCTTGGTAGACCCAAAATTGTAAGAAGGAAACAACAAAATGAGTCAAAGAAAATGAAAAATTCAAATAAATTGTGTCAGAAAAACGAGTGCAAAAATGTTTATGATTATTCCATTCATAACTCTAGAAAATGGAACAAGGACTCCTCAACTCAATATGTGGCTTTTTCAAAAGTGTGTACACCTTACTTCAATGATATGAATATAATTTTATAAACATACAGTAACTAATGTTTATCATTATGCTAATCAGGTTAAAACAGAGGCAACTTTGCATATATACCACTATTTAATTTTATATTAATTAATATTGGTTTTAATGACTGACAAAGTTTTTTTCATTACAACTACAGTTAAGCAACACAAATTTGGTTAATGATAATGCTATACCAAGTCAACAAAGCAATATTGTAATGAATGTGATTTTTTTAATCAATTTGTCATAGTTGAAATAATTACCAAGTGTGTTTTTAATATTTTATCTTCTATTTTCTTGGTTGGCATATTTAAATATGCCAATAAAAAAATGGAGATGCTGACCCATTCACATTCCTTATCATTTGAACCAAGTATTTTGTGGTTTAGAGGCCACTCTAGTATTACTTCATAACAATTACAAGATGAAACAATCATAAGGAGAACGTCATTGACACAATAATCATAACCTGAACTTTCACAGTCAAATACAAATGAATTAAACATTGATTGGCAATGCCTTAAAATTTTTGATATTTTGATATTTGTCCCATTCACTTTTAGATGTGTGTGCTACTGATAATGATGAAAAATGTTTATAGTATATTGACACAATATAATCTAATTTTTTTTTGATATTTTGATATTTTCCCATTAGTTTTTATATGTATATGCTATTGATAATGATGACAAAAGTTTGTGTTGCATAAACACAATGTAAATATTGTATTTTTTGGCAATATTAATATAAGTTGCAACACATTCACTTCAACCTCTCTCTTAGCTTGCTTTTTGTGCATATAGATCTTGTTCTTGAGCGATGGAGCTTATAAACCAAGAAAACATAGAGATTGGAAGATCATACTGGTGAAGATCTTAAGCGATGGGCTGATAAGGCTAAGGCTAAATTCTTGATGGACTAAGGACTTAGTGGGTTATCAAATGGATGGACCATGACTAATAGACTTAACATGGGTAAGCATTGGATCAGACTAGTATGCTATGACTGGCTTTGTCTTGGATAACTCATCATCATCTGATAGAGATCGTGGAGATCTGGCAAATAAGATCACGGAGGATAAACATCAACACTAAAGGATAAAGACCACGCTGGAGGATCATCTGAAAATAATGGACATCTTCGTAGATAGGGATAGATCATATGTAATCTTTTATCTTGTTAGTTGGCATATAGATAGACCTTATCGGATAGAGTCCTATTTAGATGAGGATGTAATCTTATAGGATAACGATGTAATCTGATAGGATAAGATGTGATCATGGGTAGTAGAGTTTTGTTAGGATTCTTACTTGTTCCTTAAAATAATGCCTATATATAGTTCATTTAAGCCTTGCGCTTCACATACAGAGTTGAGAGAGCATTCCTTTGTATACTTTGAGGTAAGTAATAAAGGTTGGTAGTTAGTTGTATCTCTTCTTTGCTTCTATTGTTGCCTTTGATTATTCTATTGCTTTCATAGTTTCTTGCGAGTGTGAGAGTTAAATACTACGAGGGTCGTGAGGTGTTTGAGAACTCGATTGTTGATTGACGATCATGTGGGGAAGGCTGAGTTTTGCTTAAACGAATCTAAGTAAGATTGTCGTGTAAAGGAGTATGTGCGAATTGCAAACAAGTTCGGTGCTTAAGAAGACCTTTGTAACAATTGGTATCAGAGTCATATTTCGAGATGGTAGGAGGCAGTAATTTGACAGAACGTGTCAATAGAGTGAAGGTATTCATTGGCCCAATTCCTCAAGGGGAGGAGGAGGTCACTTCCTACAACACTCAAATATAGATGTTGGCAGAACAAATCCAGGCGTTACAACATCAAATAGCGGAGTTAATGAAAGCACAGGAGGAAACTGGATTCTTGATGATGATCCTAAGGCATGCTGTTACAACACAGGAACACAGGAGTCTGGATGTGTCGAGAGCACCATGGTGAAGATGCATGAGCCCAAAGTTTTCCAAGGAGTTCAGAACGCAAAGGAACTTGTGAACCTTCTGCGGGACATTTAGCAGCATTTTGTGGCTGCGAAGATACCTGATGCTGAGAAGGTCAACATGATGACCATGTACTTGGATGGGGATGCCAAGCTTTGGTGGAGAACAAGAACCTCTGTGGAGATTAGTGCGGGTAGAGATCCCATTGACACGTAGGATAAGATGAAGAAGGAGTTGAAGTATAAATTTCTTCTGATTAACACTTCTTGGCTCGCAAGGGATGCCTTGAAGAATCTAAAATAGGACAGATCGGTAAAGGAGTATGTTAAAAAGTTTAGCTCTCTAATGCTTGACATTGATAATATGTCAGACGCGAACAAGCTCTTCAACTTTTTGTCTGGGTTACAACCATGGGTGCAAATAGAGTTACGAAGGCAAAATGTGAAGGACATGGTTGGTGCAATTGCGACTGATGATGCTTTGGTAGACTTTCGAGTGACGAAGGAAACTAAGGCAGGCTCCTCAAATTATTCTAAGGGAAAAGGCCTAGCCCAATGGGAGAAAAGCAAGGGGAAAAAGAAGAAAAACTTTAAGAAGGGAGAGTTCAAAAGGAAAGGCAAGTAAAACAGTGGCTTCAATAGTGATGAGATGTCCTCCAAGAAGGGCAAAGTTGCTTGTTACTTATGCAACGGTCCACATTTTGCGAGAGAATGTCTAAGGAAGGAGAAGTCGAATGCATTGATCACCAAAAAAGAAGAGGAGGATTTGAAGGCGACTCTAAATTCAATCACCTTATTAAACGCTATTAAGAGTGAGTATAAGGTAGCTCTAAATTCAATCACCTTATTAAACGCTATTAAGAATGAGTTTAACCCTTTTGAAAAATTAACGTATGTAAGGTTACAAGTGAATGGGAAGGAGGTAACCGCGATGATAGATACTGGTGCGATGCACTCATTCGTGACAGAAAGGATGGTCCATAAGTTGGGGCTTAAGGTGTCAAAGTTCCCGACAAGGATAAAAACCCCTATGAATAAGGCACAAGTAGTGGTAGGAGATGCTTACAACGTCCCAATAAACATAGGGAGTTATATGCCAAGTTCAACTGCATGGTCATACCACTTGAAGATTTTGACTTGATACTAGGGATTGATTTCTTGAAAGGAGCAAAGGCGATGTTGTACCCAAGTTTGGAAGTTATGATGATCATTGTAGATTCGGTGGTGGAATGACGAATGATACAACTGCAGTAGCACATGTGTCAACCATTAGCATTGAGAAAGGGTTGAAGAAGTATATGGAGAACTATCTCCCTGCCATGTAGGAGATTAGTGAGGACCACATGGTGGAAGTCCCCTATGTAGTTGCAAGTTTGTTAAGGGAGTTTTGGGACGTGATGTTGAAAGAGTTGCTAGAGACTCTTGCCCCTTGTCAAGAGATAGATCACAAGATTAAGTTGGTTCCTGGAGTAATCCCACCTGCATGTGCCCCATTTAGGATGTCCCCGTTGGAGTTGAGGGAGCTTCGAAAACAACTTAGTGAACTGTTAAAGGTAAGGTTTTTCCAATCGTCTAAAGCCCCATATGGTGCTCTGGTGTTATTCAAAAGAAGCAAGACGAGACACTTCGAATGTGCGTGGACTATCGAGCATTGAATAATGTAACAATAAAAAACAAGTATCCTGTTGCCTTAGTTTAAGATTTGATGGATAGATTGCCAAGGGCTGTGGTTTTCATGAAGTTGGATCTTTGGTATTCACAAGTAAGGGTAGCCGAGGGCGATGAGCAAAAGACAACGTGTTTGACTCGGTATGGATCGCATGAATTTCTGGTCATGCCATTCAGATTGATGAATGCCCTTGCAACATTTTGTAACTTAATAAATGATGTGTTGTACGATTTCCTTAATGAGTTCGTGATGGTGTATCTCGATGACATCATGGTGTATAATACATATACGGCTGAACATGTGGAGCACTTGAGGAAAGTGTTTGAGCGGCTGAAGCAACACAAGCTATTTGTGAAGATGGAGAAATGTGAGTTTGCACAGTCAGAGATTAGATTCTTGGGTCACTTGGTGAGCAAGAGCCAGATCAGAATGGATCTAAAAAAGGTGAACGTAATAGTTGAGTGGTAGGTTCCCACGACAGTGAGAGAATTGTAGAGTTTTCTTGGACAAGTGAACTACTATAGTGGGATACTCGAAGAAAGCGACGCCATTGACAGACTTGTTAAAGAAGAAACAAGAGTGGTGTTAGTCGGGTGAAGATTAGGAGGCATTCAAAATACTTAACACCGTTATCTCAACCGAACCTGTGTTGAAGTTGCCAGAGTTTAATCTTCCATTTGAGGTACACACACACAGATGCATCGAATAAAGCCATTGGTGGAGTCCTAGTACAGGAAGATCATCCTATAGTATTTAAGAGTCGAAAACTCAATGGTGCGGAGTAGCGATACTTAACGTATAAGAAGGAGATGCTTGCAGTGGTTCATTGCCTTAAGACATGGAGTGTATATTTGTTGGGAACCAGGTTCATTGTTCAAATAGACAATGTTACTAACACATTTTTCAGGACCTAAAAGAAGTTATTCGCAAAATAAGCCCGGTGGCAAGAGTTTTTTGTTGAGTATGACTTTACATAGGAGCATAAACTGGAGAGGCATAACAACATGGTGGATGCCTTGAGTCAGAAGGAGGCATTCACAACCTTATATGTCATTACTAGGGTGGAGTCTAACCTGTTGGAGAAAATCAAAGTTGCAGCTCGATTGGACAACACGTACTATAAGTTGATCTCAAAAGTTGAAGAAGGTGGTGTGTGTAAGTTTTGGCTCGATGATGATGGGATGTTGATGACTAAGAGTAGTCAAGTGAATGTGCCAAGTTTCAGTAGCTTGTGGAAACAATTGTTAAACGAGACGCACGACTACAGTGGCCTGGTCACCCCGAAGTTCAAAGGATGATGGTGCACCTAGCTCGTTCCTGCTATTGGCTGAAGATGGAGAATGACATTGAGGTGTATGTCAAGATATGCCTTATGTGTCAGATGGATAAAATAGAGAGGAAGAAGGAAACCGGTTTGCTACAACCCTTATCTATTCCCGAAAATCCGTGGATGTTAGTTTCAATGGATTTCATAAGAGAGTTTCCAAAGGTGGACAACATGGAAACAATTATGGTGATTGTAGAACGTTTCTCCACGTATAGGATCTTCGTGCTAGCACTAACATCGTGTCCCTCAAATATTGTAGCTATAAAATGTGGTGAAATACTTCGGAGTCCTTATGAACGTTGTGAGTGACTGAGATGACAGATTTACAGATCGATTCTGGATGCCCCTTTTTAACATGATGGGTTGTGATTTGAAGTTTTCAATAGCAAATCACCATAGATGGATGGTCAAATAGAGAGGATTAATATTCTATTGGAGGAGTACTTAAGGCATTAAGTAAGTACAAGTCAACGTAACTAGTTAAGTTTGATTGATACTGCATAGTTTTGCTATAACTTGCATAGATCTTCTGTGACGGAGAAGAGTCCCTTTGAGATAATCTTAGGACAAAACCTCTCACTCCACTAGAGATTGCATAACAAAGGAGAGGTGGAAAGTGTCCTATGGCGTACAAGTTCGTAATGGAGAAGCAGGATTTATTAGATAAGGTGACGGATAGTCTTCGAAAGGCTTCTCGATGGATGAAGAAGTAAGCGGACTTACAGAGGAGACCGTTAGAGTTCGACGTGGGAGATAAGATATTATTAAAACTTACCCCACATATTTGGAAGAAGATCTTAAGCAAATAAGTGCATCGTGGATTGGTGCTAAAGTACGATAGACCATTTAAACTGTTGAGTAAAGTGGGGAATATGGCATATAGGTTGAAGTTACCCGAGAGACTAAAGGTACACGCCACTTTTCATGTTAGTTTTCTCAAACCTTACCATGAGGATACATCAGATCCAAATAGGAGTCAAGTGGAGAGAGCTTCACTGGTTGTCAGAAAACAGTTCAAGGATCAAGTAGAGAAGATCTTGGATCACCGAACAATGAGGCAGCATAAGAAGAACTGACGGATAGAGTTCTTAATCCAATGGAAGGGAAAACCGATCATGGAAGCTACACGAGACAAAGATAAAACCTTGCGACAATTCGAGGATCAGGTGAATGCCTACCTTCATACTAGTTCGACGAAGGCATTGAATTCATCTGGTTAGGGTGGTTTGTTAGCCCCTTAGCACATAAAGGCACTTCACAGCTTGTTAGAGACAGACCTTGCGAAGAAGGTTAGCTGGATCACGCGTATGGCGGTGACATGCGAAAGCTCCAAGTTGAATTAGCACGTTAAATCAAACAAGGTGCAAGTTTTGGTAGAGTTTTAGGTTGTGTCTGGGCTGACAAGGCTAAGGCTAAGTTATTGATGGATTAAGGACTTAGTGGGTGCTCAAATGGATGTACCATGGCTAATGGACTTAATATGGTTAAGCATTGGATCAGACCAATATCCTATGATTGGCTTTGGCTTGGATGACTCATCATCAACAGATAGAGATTGTGGGGATCTTGGATGATGTGACGGATAAGATCACAGAGGATAAACATTAGCACTAAAGGATAAAAACCATGTGGGAGGATCATCTGAAGATAGTGGACATCTTTGTAGATAAGGATAGATCATGTGTAATCTTTTATCTTGATAGTTGAGATGTAGATAGACATTATCGGATAAAGTCTTATTTAGATGGGGATGTGATCTTATAGGATAGCGATGTAATATGATAGGATAAGATGTGATCATAGGTAGTAGCGTTCTGTTAGGATTCTTACTTATTCCCCAAGCCTTGATGCCTATATATAGCTCATTGAGCCTTGCTTTTCACACACAAAGTTGAGAGAGAATTCCTTTGTATACTTTGAGGGAAGTAATTAAGGTTGACAGTTTTTTGTATCTCTTCTTTGCTTCTATTATTGCCTTTGATTATTCTATTGCTTCCGTAGTTTCTTGCGAGTGTGAGAGTTAAACATTGGGAGGGTCGTGAGGCATTCAAGAACTCAATTGTTAGTCAACGATCATGTGGGGAAAGTTGAGTCTTGCTTAAACAAATCTAAGTAAGATTGATGTGAAAATGAGTAGGCGTGACTTATGAATAAGTTTGATGCTTAAGAAGGCCTTTGTAACATTAGGATTCTTTACTTGTTCCCTAAGCCTTAATGCCTATATATAGCTCATTTGAGCCTTGCTCTTCACACACAGAGTTGAGAGAGAGTTCCTTTGTATACTTTGAGGAAAGTAATATTGTCTTAGTAGACTATGTCTATTTGTTTTAGCTGTCACGACATTATGGAGAAGTCAAAGAAGATATAGAGATTGGAAGATCATGCTGGTGAAGATTGTTCAGCATTTGACAAGATATGCACGGAGTAAATTATTCATTGTTTATAGATTTCATATAAAACTATTCTTTTTGGTTCATTAAATAATTCATATGTAAATTTCAAAACCGGGGAATCTATAAAATCTTCGACTAGGATTATGATCACTCCATGAAGTCCTTAATAGGGCCTTTAGCCCACAATAGCAAACCATATTACCTAAATTTGAACTCACTCTTGTATTAGTCGATGATGATGTTTTCATCTGCATGCTAAAGAAAATCACAATGTAAATTTGCCTAAAATGACAACATCAATGTCAGTTTTAGAAAACTATAAGGAAGGGTAGAGGATTGAATAACATAACTTGCCCAAGTTTTATGTAGCTAAATTATATTCAACTTGTGAAGGGGAAAGACTAATGGGGTCTTTGGTTCTAATGCGAGGTGATTAATTCAAAAATAAGGATAAGGCTCAAAAGTGTTTGCAAAGGGCAATTTAATAGGTGGGTCAATTTTTAGGCTAAAGGTGTAAAATCAAAGAAGGCCTTAATCACTTCTATAGCCCATGTGATCAAATAAATTCAAACAGGTTCCATGCAAGTTCTGAAGACAACATAACTAGAGGAGCATCACACAATTCAAATAAATAATATGGCATAAATATGATGTCATTTAGGCTCAAGTTCGCTCACAAGCTCAAGTTCGCTCACAGGTTGATGTTAAGAATTCACCTTAATTTCATAATTTACCTCATCACTCCAATTTCAGAATTTTGACCAAACCTATAAGATCATCTATTGCAATTAATCAACATGTTCCACCTTAAAACTTACTTAGCCCAAATTAATTTCATGTATGTCCTCAATCCCATCCAAACTAATATGACAAAGCTTCATTGCTTGACATGCAAAGCATATGCAAAAAGCAATAAAACCGCACATAACCAAGAATATTCACACGATATCCAAAACTTTTGCACATCAAAATCCAATTCTCTCCCCCACACCTAAACCAACATTGTCCTCAATGTTAAAGAAGCATAAAAAAATAAAGAAAAAAGTTAAATAAAGCTTTTGTATTAGCGAAGTGCCGAATCAAGGAGTTGGCGGATGTAGCGGTTGAAATCCTTCATGCTCCCCGTAGGCCATCAAAGACGTGATTGTAGTAGCCAACCTTCGTGACTCACATGTTTCTCATTGGCATTGTGTTGTTTCTGTAAAGACCACCTGCAATTTCACCAAACAATTAACGCAAGGCACAAAATCACAGGTTAGGGTTGATGGGTGAGGTGGCAGTAAACAATAAGAGTGGCGTGAGTTAGTGGTGGGCAAGTGGTAATGAATATAGGTGTGATGTGCGGCAGTTGGAAATTAAAACATAAAGGAGACAATTCGATGAAAACAAAAAAGGGAAAAGGGAGAGAAAGGGGGTGGCGAGAGCAGCCAAAATTTCCACTTTTTTTTGTTTTGTATATTTTTTCATTTTTTTAATTTTAAAAAGAAAAGATGAAACTTAAAAATGATAGAAAAATTGAATTTAAATTCCTAACTGAACTTAATTAAACCTAAAAATGAAAATAAAAGAAAATTGCTAATAAACCACATAAAAGAAAGGATACGAATGGGGTGCCTCCCATTAAGCACTTTTCAAAGGTCGTAAGTTGGACCCTTGACATATGTACATCATCCATTATCGAATAGATGCTTGAGTCCGACAGGAAACATGTTCAAACTCTGCGAGGAGCCTGAAACAACTTCCTTTGAATGCGGCTCCTTGTCAGCACAATGCTCCATGACTTCTAATGAGTGGAACTTCATCGCTTCACCGTCATACTCTAATGTCCACTCGTCTTTTCAGGCATTACCCTTTTTACACCAGGATGGTCTCTGTAAAAGTAAAGCCAATGATTGTGTAGATTCAACATCCTATTTGTCACCTTCGACCTTCAGTTCGCTCGCCCACAGCTTTCCTAAAAATTGTACTTCTTGCGGCTCTTCCTGTTTTTCTTCTTCTTGTTCCTGTAAATAACTAGGAAAAGAAAACGAAATTTGGTTAGCGATAACATGAATTGCATCACTTACCTTAGGAGGTTGCACATCCTCCATCCTGTCTCGAACTGTAATCTTTTCCTCTTCTAACTCTGCATGTTCGTCCTTCTTTACCGTGAAAAATCGACTTAGAAAAGGAGGCGGAAGAACCTTGTTTAACACCCGTTTTGGCGTCAATTTTGGTTGGACTGGAAAATTTTCAAAACTTTGTGCTTCCATTCGGTTAACAGTAGCTGCAATTTGACTTAATTGGTTCTCGAAATTCTTATATTGATTTTCCAAATTCCGAATACCTGCTTCCGTAGTCCGCTAAAACGTCAAAGTATTCGTGGTCAAAGTTTGCAACATATCTTCCAAAGAAGACTTACCTTTGGCAGTTGATGTCATATTTGGATTTTGTCGAGGCACATATGGTTGTCTATAATGTTGGAACTGAAGAGTCCTCGTCCCCAAAATCATTATGATCTCCTCCAAAGACATAGCATTAGCTTGTGGTGGCGATGGTGGAGGTGGAGGTGGAGGTTCGAAGTAGGACTGCTCTTCATAGTAACTCGGTGGAAAAGTGAATCCATACTTTGTATTCTGCAAACAGGAATGCGTACAAGAAGAACAACCAAAAAATGAGCAAACTTCACATACCTTAGCTTGTTGGTCATCTCTCGGTACTTGCGCGGCTAAGGGTGTGAAATTTGTCACTTGATGGTCAAACCTGGAAATCGCAACAGATGGAAACTCATTATCATAATAAGGATAATATGGATAATCAGAATTAAAAGCATACTGATAGTGAGCCATGCCGCTAAAAGATCGAAAAATCAGAAAGAGCT
>JAOTAZ010072171.1:0-15697 GCA_025629785.1 Erythroxylum oxycarpum | reverse complement strand
AGGTAATTCAGACGTGAGAGAGGAGAGTTACTTCTTAAGAGACTTGGGGGAGTATAATAAAGGAAGTCATATTTACTTAGTAGGAGTTGAAACAATTTGTGGAACTTTCAATCTTTAGAATTCGTGAGAAGCAATTCTTTTCCGTATAGATTAATTTTGTAGTGGTAGTTTTAATATAGATGATTTATTTTATATCCTTTCAACTTCTATATCTTTTTGTTATTAACTTAAACAATCTGGAAAGAATTTAATTAGTGATTAGTATAAATTCTCGTGAGAACGATAACCGTACTACAATAACCTGTACGCTTGCAGTCAAGATCCGAGTGCATTTCTATTTAAAACTCATTACTAAGTAAATGCGATTTGTGTAGGCAAAGGAGAGATATAGAACGTGTGAATGTACTTGATGATAACTTTGCAAAACAGTGAATGCATTTTAATTTTTTTATATGAATAAATTCTTTTGAAAAGAATTGATGACGTATGATTTTAAATTGTATGATTATGAATTTTATGTGAATGATACATTACAAGAAAATATTGCTAATATAAGTGTATGTGTAATATATGAATTGAATTTTGAAAGTTGAATTTCATACAATTTGAAGTTACATTGAAATTATGTTATTGGTTGATAAAAAGGAAATGATTTTTAGCCTATAGAACACTGTTAGGCTTTATACTTGTTATTATACCAATCAAAGTATTTTGATCATGCATGGCATTGTCTGGGGTCATCAGTTACTAATAACGAGTGATATTGTGTCAATCAGTAGTCTAGTGAGTCTTTCTTTGCACGTATGGAGTATATATAGTGTAAGCCAATATTGTTAATGGCAAGCAATGTAGAGCCAGCTTTGTAACTACAGGTATATCTATAGTAGTTAACTTAGTGCGGGTAAGCGATGTAGAACCAACTCCGTAACTAGTATTTAACTAGTCGCACGTAAGTCATACAGAACTAACTCTGTGACTTTATGTTTAAGGGTACCATATGGCAAAGAAATTAGTGGTAGGCTATGTCGTATAAGAAAGTTCATGACAATAATAATGTCGCTACTATTTACTATAAAAGTAAATTGAGAAAATTGGTTTAAAGAAGCATATATGTTTTATATTAGCATTGTACGATACGATACGAAATGAATTTGTTTTAAGGAGGTTTAAATTGTTAAATATGATTTGAATAGAAGAGTTAATGCTCACTAAGCTTGTTTAGCACACACTCTATTTTTTGTTTTTAAAATGAAACCTCTCAGGTACACGGCCAGTGGCTTCAACAACAAGGACTCCACCTCTTAAGTAGTTAGTTTCGTCATGTGCTGTTATGTAGGCATTTTTGCCTTGCACATATTTTTGGGAACTATTGCATATCATGTATTTTTGTGTAAATAATGTTTGTATATAAATGTTTTAAACTAAATGCATGAGTTTGTTTTAGCCTTTTTAAAATCAATTAATTTGATTGTTGAGATTGCTTGTGAGTGGACTTGAAGTCCAAAATTTGTAGTTGAGAAATTATTTGAATATATAAGTGTTTTGAACTTTTACAGGGACTTTGAAAATTTTGAGAATGTCAAAATTGAGTCATTATATTGCCGAAATTTTAATAAAATAAAAATCCACTGTTTGCTTTTATTAATGTTGGGTTAAAGCTTTCCGATAAAAAGGACACTAGGCTTAGCTTTACAAAAACTCTCCAATTAGATTTGATATTGACTAGAAGGCTAACGTGGGGAGCCAGAAAGGCCGCCTAGTTGTTTCAGGATAGGGACCTGTCACCCAAAGCTTGTTTTCACCGATCGAGGAAACAAAATCCTTGATCTTCATTTTACTACATCCAAGTCTGACAATTCCTTATTCATTCATACTACTTCTTCACGTACCACATTTGGGTTAGTTTATGTGAATGATATCTTAGCTACAGGTTCTTCCTCATCCTTCATCACTACCCTCATTCATGATCTTCACTCCACCTTTTCTATCAAGGATCTAGTTCTCATTCATCATTTCCTTGGTATTGAGGCCACTCATACATTTGATGGCCTTCTTCTTACTCGAGCCCAATATACCAAAAATGTTCTTATTCAAATTGGTATTCATAATTCCAAAACTATCATTACCCCCTATCACTTCCACTCCTCCATTATACAAAAACCATAGTTACCCACTTTCGTATCCAATTGAGTATCGCACCACTGTTGGTGCTATTTAGTATTTTGTTTACTTGTCCAAATATTCAATTCGTAGCGAACAAAGTTTCTTCAATTTTGCAAATTTCCTACAGATGTTCACTGGATTGCTGTCAAGCACATTTTGGAATATCTATGGTCCACTTAATCTTATGTACTTGCTTTTAAGTGTTCATCTTCTCTTAATTTACAGTCCTATTGTAATGTTGATTGGGGTAACTATCATGATGATCATCGATGTATCTTCGACAACTGCATTTGCCTTGGTCGTAATCTTATTTCATAGAGAGCCAAGAAATAACCTATTGTAGTCAGGTCTAGAACTGAAACTAAATATCACAATATTGCTATCACTATTGCTGAACTACGTTAGATTGCCTCTCTTATCGGTGAAATAAGGATGTCTCATCTCAAGCTTATTCTATGGTGTGACAATCTTGGGGCCACCTTTTTGCTACTACTCCTTTATTCCATACACGTCTCAATATGCAAAGCACATTGAGATTGACATTTACTTTGTTCGACACTTGGTCACAAACAAAGCCCTTCTCGTTAAGCATATTTCTTCTTCGGATCAAATTGTTGATGTTATGACTAAAGCCTTTTCTACATTTTTCTTTATGCAATTTTGAGACAAGTTAACAATTTCATAATATCGTGAGCACATGTTAATATCATCCCAACTACCTGATTAACTTCAATTTGTATAATCATCATTAGATAAACTTTATATCTTTATTGTATTATCATCTTATCAAATACAAACATACACTACGTATAAATATTGTAAACACTAAATAACAAATACGGTATTTTTAAATTTGGAATTAATAACTCAAATAACAATGACAATAAAAAATAAAAATTAATAATATAAACCTTTCTTATTTGCCGAGTACAGAAATAATACTTCCTTAAAACCTATAAATTAACGTGATCATTGAGATTATCTAACACCTTAAATTTTACAAGTAGTAGTTGAATTAAGAGGAAAGAAAAAGGCTGGGGAAAGTTGAGTTAGATGGGAAAGAACCATTAACAATTAGCCACGTTGAAGAGAGTCCCCATGTTCACGCATAAGATTGGCAGGCCAAGCCGACCAGCAGCCATAACCATAAAACCTAACCAACTTACTACGATTTTACACTTATATAACTAACCGCCACATCATTTCACCCACCAAATCGCTATTATCTTTTGGGCTTTGATTTTTTAGACCTACCATACCATCCCTGTAATAATAACAGGAAATTATTAGGTATCAATTAAACATAATGTCAACACGTAGATCATAGCCAGTAGTCCAAAACTTGAATTATATGTAAATCAAGAGTAAGTTGTTGTTTGCTGTATCTTATTTTAAAGAATTAGAATGAATCAACCTAACACAAACTTCCAAAGCCATCACTTGAATGTTGAAAATAGAAGTAAGTGAAGTTTTAAATCTGATCATAGGATTTTTCCGCATACCCAGAATTTAGCGGCTGACAGTGATGTCTTCTCGTCAAATTCTGAATAAAGAAGAGGCAATTGGGTGAGGGTCGATGGAACAAGAACTTTCAAAGCTTACAGAAGAAAGGAACGGCTAAGATAAGAATCTAAGGATTGACCCAGCGTAAGTCTTAAATTCACAATAGTAAATTCATAGTAGTAGTATATGGGTCAGTAGAGGTAGGTAATGTTGGACATGTTCGGACTCATATATTGTCCTTTCTCTGATCGAAGGTTTAAAAACATGGTTGCTCTGATCAGGAAATGATATTGAGGGGAGGGCACATCTCATTTCCTGTCAATTTAAATCCATTGAATGTGATAGTGAAAGAGAAAGAAAAGTAAGGGTAGGCATTAATTTGGGGGGAAAGGGTGTTAGAAGTCAGAATCATCCATTTAGAGAGTAATCTTATAAAAGTACTGCAACATTAGTTATAGTTTCTTTACTTTTTATATCCATAAAATGAATAATTGTAGTATACAATATGGTAGCAATCATGATAGCTTTACCCAAAATTAGAGTTACTTCCACGCAAATACACACAGGTCATGACCAACGGAAGCAGGCTGAGGGAGTCGGCGGCTTGTCAGCCGCCAGTCCTTACCATGATTTGATAATTAACCACCAGAGCCACATTACATTCCAAGAAGACCATAACCGAGAACATAATTTTACTGTTATGTAATTTAGGGGCATGAAATGATTTTGCTTATCTTTAACAATATAAAGGTGTTTAAATTATGCATGCCCACAAGCCAAAAAAGAGTTGAAAGGAGCCGTCTTAAATGCATAGTAACAGAGAAACTTTATTTAATGCCCCTTGTCCGCCACCTTCCTTTCCGCAATGTTCATGAAAAAACCGTGTCTTTTCCCTTCCTCTTTCTGCCCATTTATTCATATATATATATATATATACACCTCAATACGTTTGTATACAAGGCCTAAGGTGTGAAGTTTCTTTCCAACCCCCCTTTAGAAAGGTTTCAGGGTGTGTAATTGTTGTTTCAAGATTTGCTTATCATCAAAAATGGAGGATCATGAGCTCCTGAAGAACATCACTCATAACAACAATAGCACAGGAGTTGAAAGTGGATATTTGGGAGTCCCGATTCACAGCCAGGTCAAAAGGATCATCAAGCAAGAACTTGATATAATCAAGTACCCATCTTTGCAGGAGCTAGAGATGAGAGGCGTCATAAGCAGGATCAAGCGGCAGCGCTCACGTTCACCTCTTGGTTTAGCAGAGAGACCAATCTCAGTGGGCAATTAGCAGAAATCCGTCAATATATTATCTGAAATTACTTTTGAAGAGTAATTTGAAAGTTAGATCTAGATACATGAATACTAAAGTCTAGATACATGGATGTTTAAGTTCGTTTTTAGAAGTTTAATTATGTTCATGTATTACTTAATTAATATTAGTATATGCATGATTTTGAGTTATGTATATTTATTTGAGTTCATTAATGGGTTCATGTACTTAGATATGAAGAGTCATTTTTGTACCTGTAAATACCTTTCTACTTGAACTAAATTCATCCAAGTGAAATAGAACCTCTTCTTCTAAAGAATTCTCTCCTCTCTAAATCTCCTCACTTCTTAACAATATCCATAATGCTATCTATTTAGCTGTCAATGTTTACGTTTAGGCGCCTTTTTTCTCTGATGTTTCTACACAAGTTCAGCTCAGTTTTTGACCATCTTCATCTTTGTCTATATCTCAGATGTAGCGCACGATAGCAGGTTTAAATATGTAGTGAAAACTTTTATACTCTAATTGCTTCCCTTTTCATGTTTGTCTTCTTAATGTTTAGGTGATATCTATAGCTTCATAGTCTTCTAGTTTTGATAGTTCCCAGTAGCTTGAGTCTGTGAAGGGAATATAACTCCATACTGGTTCAGTTCATCAGAACAACAAGCAACTTCATATCCATTTCTGAAGAAGCGTTCAAAACTTGTAGGTCTGGAGGACCCAGGTCCTTTCCAACAATGATATACTTCACCACCTCCCTGAAGCATATTCGTGAATCAGTTTCCTTGTACAAAGTTCAAAGTCAAGCATGAACTTTGAACGCCTACCTTTGATTCTATTGGTGTTTTAGGAAATCAAGGTAACTTAGATGCATTGTTTATTTGTTTTCGCTCTCCAAAGAAGAGAAAAAAAAAAAATAAAGAGAAAGAAGCACTTGATGCGTTGATCACCAAGTCAACAACTTGAAGCTTCAAAGCACTGATTTCTAAAACTCGTTACATGGACAGTTAAATCCAATAGCATCTCCTCGGAGGAATATAACATAGTAGTTAGATTCATCTACTTGTCGACTCCACTCATATTGTGGGCAGTCATGGATTGTCTGGTTTATGATTCAGCATTACATTTTCAAATGATTTACATGATAAGCACATAGACATCCCTGTATTGATCTTCCAATGTTATAAACTTGCTTATTAGTAGTAGAAAGCATATTCACTGTCTGACATCGGAATATAAACTTTTTGGTTGCATTTTTTGTGATTGGTGCACAAAGGGGCAGAAAGAGGAGGATCCAAACCATCAGTAGCAGTTCAAAGATACTTTAAACGAGCAAAATATTACAGTCCAGAGTTGAGGAATGCAATGCTTATAGTCTTTTCCATTGCTTACTCATGCTTTACATTTAAACATCTCAAGCCATAACTCTCACAAAATGCTATGAACTACCCCTTTAAATGGTCAAAATTTTTAGAAAACAGGGGTAGCATATTCAAAAGGTAAGAGCACAGCGGTAACATACACGACAAGAACATATAAATGAGACCCTTGAAGGTGTGACAGCCTATATTTCGCAACTCTTCATCTGCAGATCAGCTTTGAGCAGCAGATGTGTTCTTGGACAATAGTGACTTCACCCGCCTACTCAGTTCCCGCATCACATCTATAATTACAGATTTCTTTTGGATTCTGAACTGGATAGCCAATTCAGTTGAAGCTGAAACACCCTGTTTGATTAAGGATTCATCCTCCATTATTTTGGTGGGAAAGTGTCCCAGAGCAATGACACACAGCGCAATTATAGTACGGACAGCTGATGCTTCAATTTCAGTCCCTAGAGGAGCATTGGCTGCTAAAGACTGCAGAGTATCCAAATCATGCCTTTGCACCATTTCCACATCATTTGCAAGCAGTACTCTAAGGGCTGCCAACAAGCGTCGCTCTACCAATTCCTCACCCCCTATGGTTACCTGTTACAAGAGACAAAAGGGGCTATAAAACTAACTGTTGCATCTGATTCTGCAAATGTAAGACCACTTCTGTATATGTAGCTAAACTAAACAGGTCGCAATGTGTCTAACAATGTTACAACCAATTATTATATGTTACAACCAATCACATGGGTTATTCATTTTGACTTTCGTTCAAAAAAAAATGTTACAACCAATCAAATGCATCAACTTATGGGTTACGATTATATTTTACTCCTAAACCTAGATGCCAATGATGTTTTGAATGTTCAAACTTCAACATAGTCAGTAGAAAGTAAAATACTCTAATATTTCAGAACAATAAACAACAAGAATTATTCCATATAACAAGCCATAACCAAGAGGCATAACACGTGGAATTTCGGCTGACTTAAAGAGTCACTATGGAAACAAGATGATGCAACATAAAACAGGATTAAGATGCTACATAAAAATAGTTGAAAAGAAGGTGGTTTACTACAGGCCCAGGCCCCAGAGCTTTTGTCCTGACACTCAGATAGCAGATAAGAGAAGAAATTAAGCCTGTTTCAACCTATTGTTAAAATAACTGCAAAACGATAACCTTCAGATTGGGTGCTTGTACATGTCAAATAAAGTTATTCAAATGGAATAAATGGCCAGATGATTAGAAGGAGGAACTCAAACCTTCAGATTTGGTGCTTCTCCATGTAAATTTAACTGGGTAAGAAGCTGTTGTTGCCATGGCAATGGAGATGAAAAATTGGGTGAAGTTACACCAGCAGCCATGCTCGCCGCATCAAGAAGAGCTCCATCATATTTAAGCTCAATGCAGTCATAAGGGTTTGAAGAAACTACAAATCCGTAATCCAATAGGAAAAGATCATTGCTCAAACAGCCATAGTTAATTAGAATAGAGTCATTTTCTTTGATTGGTATGTGGGCCACAACCTGTTTTGAGAGTGGGAGAGGGATTTGCAACAGAAAACAAAATATGTAAGTTCTCCTGGTTCATAAACCAAATGTACTGCAAAAAAATGAGAAAAGAAATATGGAAACTTGCTTTGATAAGCATATTTTCATTCTGAACATCTTGTTCTTGAACAATTTGTGCATTTGGATTAAAGCTGTGGTTGCACATATCAATGAGAGGAAGCATCATTGGAGTATTGATGTGTGAGCCGTCTGGAAGCTTTTTTCCATACAAACGAAATGCCCTAGAGGAGACAGCTGACATTGCCCATCCAAGAGCTGATGCATCTATATCTTGGCCCTCAAAAGGGTGATTGTCTGATTTCAAACTGTGCAAAGCATGCTTGACTTCTTGCTCAAAATCAAGAAGGAAGCGACATCTTTTATTGACCTGGTACAAAAGTAAGCTGCTAGTTACAACCAATACTATGCCAAAAACATAGGGAGCGATATAGGAAAAAAAATGGTTTCTTTAAACTTTAACTGGTTTTTTAGGAGAATCCCTATTCAGGAAATAATCTGGTACATTCTAGGTAACATGACTTCATGGTGTTTTTCCTCTTTATTGAGGCCTTTACTGGCAAGAATTGGCTATAAAGCTTGTCAACTCAATTACCTGATAAAGAAGTGGAGCATACTGCAAGTTCTTTATATCATCTCCAGAGGAAAAGATAGGAACATTGTAAGTTTCAGGGAGATTGCTAATGTATGGCCACCAGAAGGATCCAATCTTTGCTCTCTCTTGCAGAAGCTTTAGACCCAATTTCATTGCCCATAGTTCCTCTGCCAATTTCTCCGAAATGTCCAATTTACTCATATTCAAAAGTGTAAACAGCCTAATCTATAACGAGGTTGTTATGAACCTATATTGACAAAGACAGCATACAATGTATTATAACGTACGGCAGTAAGGCCTCACAGAATGACGACACTAATCAATGCTTTCTTCGCAAAGAAAAGACTTACGTTAGTGTGTTTGAAGCACAAAAAATGCTCAAAATTTAATCTACGCCCCATAAAAACCTAAGGGTAATTGCCAACTGAAAATGATAGAATCTTCACTGAAGAGGCAAGCAATTAAGAAGGTATAATT
This sequence comes from Erythroxylum oxycarpum, assembly GCA_025629785.1. Lineage (NCBI taxonomy): Eukaryota > Viridiplantae > Streptophyta > Magnoliopsida > Malpighiales > Erythroxylaceae > Erythroxylum > Erythroxylum oxycarpum. The sequence goes on along the minus strand of JAOTAZ010072171.1, from coordinate 6,744 downwards.
TTATTTTCATCCCAAAACTTATTAATCACCAGAAATGCAGTTCTGAATCAGCAAAACTTGCAGAAATTGGGCATTCTCTAGTGGGATTATAGTTACATTAAGTTCAGTACACACAAGTTCAACAAAATTACTAGCAACCGCAATCAAACTCCACACAAACAGATAAGATCAAACCACCAAACCGAACCCAATAGCTTTCCCTAAATGCAAAGTTCAAAAGCCCGAATAACAAGAAACCAAAGTAAAAGTCCATACCAGGAACTTTATCGGCCAAATTAACCAAAACAGAAGTAGCCCCGTCAACATTGTGGGATTCATGATCCCCAAATTTCAAGGGGACATGCGCAGGTAAGGCAATGAGTAGAGAGCCTTTTGATATTTCTTCACAAGCAACAAGTCCAAGTCCATGGGCACCGTTTGGTAATATCTTAACACCCCGGTGTATAAACCCACCTTCACGCGTCACCCATTTGATGAGGTCCGGCGGCTGAGGGACTAGACGAGCAGTGGCTGTGGCGGCGCATGTGAGTGGACGGGAATGAGTAAGCGAGGCCATCAGCATCATCTTTGAGGCGGCCATGAATTGATCGGAGCTCTGCTGTCGATAGGGTGGATGTTCTTGATCTACTTCTCAGATCAAGAGCTCCTCTCTCACTAACGACTCCGCTTTATACTTAAAGCTCTCAATTTGGCCACTATAAAACTTTTCGGTATAGAGACGCTTTAATTACCATTGCAATCAGGTATTTAACTTACCCTAATCACTTTTCTCTTTCATCTAAAGATGCCACAATTAGTTAGGCTATCCAATTCTTTCCTAAAAATTTTGGAAATAAAGCATCCACTAAACTAGATACCTAATTTGCTCGTACGAGAGAATGTTAGATATATATGTTATACCCCAATGTCCCCATCACCTTATTATCTTGTTGGTTTAAGTAAAAGAGGAAGCATAAACTTTAGGTTTCTAATCATTGGGTCTCATTTGTTTCTTCATTTATGCTACTAAATAGTTATGTACCATCTCTTTAAATTTAATGAATGAATTATGACATTCCGCTGTAAAATCTTTACTAGAATCTTGGAAAAGTTTTTCAATTAATCACCATTGATATCACATATGACAAAAAGCCTACTATGTTTTTTAGTTGATTCAATACATAATATATATGATACACATTGTAGTCTTAATAATGGGATTGTCCCTGACAACGTATGAATTCTTTGTACATAATTTTAAGACTTTTATTTTAAAAGTTAACCACTTAGACACTTCCTACTACACATAAGAGCTTTCTGAACTAAGATTAGATGACATCAAATGGATGATTTACAACAAGTGAATTAAATGGTGCATCCTTTGCTAGGTGTTACCAAATTAGATGGTATAGTTCCCATCTCCATGTTTTCATGTAGCACTTCTATACCTCTTTTCATTATATAAATAAATGTAATTATGTAAATGATCGAGCCTCGGGTTAGAGTTAAGCTCAGACTGTTCGAGCCCGATAAACTAAAATGACATCGTTTGGTCGTAAAACGACATTGTTTTGCATTTTTATAAAAAATTCTAAGCCCGACCCAAGCTTGAAATGGAAAGGGTCTGTCTAGGCTCGGTCTGACAGATTGTCATCCCTACTTCCATTATTACAAGAATAAACTAGAATTCTATTGATTGTTAGACTTGTTGAGCACACTCAAAGCCGTTTGAACTTGAATAAGTTTTTTTTTTTATAAATCAAAAAGGCTTTTATAAAATGAAAAATATATGTACAGACGAAAGAAACAATCCCTAAATCTCTTAACCCAAATGGGCTTTAGGAAGCCTCCACTTTTCAAACCCTAAAGCAAAACAAAATAAACAGCACCATCTCTAAAAGTTTCCACCCAAAAAAACAAAAACCCAACAAATCTGTCAACTAACACAAATAGCAACCAATTCCAGAATCACTATCAAACAACAATATAGGAATCTGAAAGTTATATCCCTTGATTTGACAAGACGATCTAGAGCTCATAAGATGGACCAAGACCGACACCTGAGAAAAGTATACGGCTGGCCTTCATGAGTAGGACAACTCAGATTGGATGTCGTATTTGAGCTGGACTGTCACCTGGTTGCATCACTTTCAGATAAAACATTAACGAAAATAAATTCAGCACAATTCATATTACCTTCGCTCAGTATTTAGGCTAAGGTGTTCCATAACTTGAAAGATCACACGCATAGAGAGAGACCGTTTATCCATGACTTCTTCTGAAAAGGTCCGCCTATTCCTTTCCGCCCACAGGTTATAGACAGTAACAGAAAGAATGATGAGGAAAGAGTTTATGTCACACTTAGTGATTAATGATACGAAAATATTTAAGATACTCACTTTAATTCATTTATGATTTTAAGTATAATTTGGAAGTAAAAAAATTAAAGTGAGTCAAAAGTGCCACGAGTCAGTTTTTGAATATTTATTTTCTTTTCTTGTTTTTATGGAAAAAGAAGAAAAAAATATAAATAAATAAAAGATAAGCAAAATGAGAAGCCGCCAACGGAAACAGCTGAATCAAAACAACATAGCAGCGTGGAGCAGAAATATAAAAGAGCAGAAGGCATACGTTAAACGCATGCAGCAGGCGTGAAACGCAGCGCATGCGTTGGTGTTAACGCTGCGTTTAAGCAGCACAAGCAGAAGGCATGCGGGAAGGATTTAAGAGCAAGCGATTTTTATTTGTCAAATCAATAAACAGGTGGCGCGGCAATAAATCAAGAGTCTACAGTAGCAAAACAAGGGGCGCTGGTGCGTTTTGCTCAAAACGCACCAGCATAAAGCGCAGCTCAGGAGGAGGATTTAAAGGAGTTGTAAATTGAATTGTCCCATGAAGGACAGTAACGCTACAGGAATGAAGGATCAAATACACAAGCAACAGAGAAACGTTAGCAACCGCTGTGTGGGTCTGCGTTTAACGCATAGAGAGGAGAGCTGCCACGGTAAAGAGTAAAATGCAGTGAAGCAAAACAAAGGGATTTTTTGGCTAGGGTTTAGAATGAGGGTTGAAGCATTTTTTTAAGAAAGACCCATAAAAATCTAGACGTCCCGATGCTAATTTAGAGGTGACATTGACACTGACGACCCAAGTTAAGTAATTTTATTATTATTTTGTTGTTTCTTTCTCTCATTAGGAATTGATTGTGTTATCCGAAGTTAATTGATTTGGGTTGTGTGTATGGATAATCGAAATTTTGTTATTATTCGGTTATTTGTGTATGAATCCAATGGGTATTGTGATTTGATGATTTTAACGAATTTATTGAATCGTTAATTAAAAACTCATTGCAAGAATTTCGATATAATCCGTAATTGTTATGTTAAAATTCATGTTTAGCAATTAATGATTCATAATCATTAGGGATAACATGAACTAAGTTAAATGACGCATAGTATGTGGTTGTTGCCTTGATTAATTAGTTTTTCTTAATTCGTAATGCTATTGCCTAATTAAATCTAGAGATCGTATCCTAGGTTGTTCAGTGGTTAGATTTAATTAACGATTATATCTTGATTAAAGAAAACCTAAAGGAAAACTCGGGTTAATTATTAACCCATGATTAATAAGTACTAGGAGAGGTTAAAGAACAAAAAATTAATAAAATATGCTTAGTCAGGGTATTGGCTGAGATTGGACCAAAGAACTGGGTCCTTACAGAATTCTCCAATTTTATTATTTTTTGCATTTTTTTCTTTAATTTGTTTTTAGTAGTTAGTTTCATTTTATTTTCTTCTTTGAAAAATCCAACCCCCCGCCCCGTTTAGTATAAATACTGGTTAATTTTATTCTATAAACTTTACATACACTCTCTGTGGGATCGACCTAGATTTGTCACTGCTACAGTAGTAGTCTAGTTATTTTATTTTGACTAGCGTTACAATGCACGGTCAGGGTCTTATTAAACTAAATTTGTGTGATTTGGATGAAGAAACTCATGATCACAAGAATTTGGAGGTAAGTTTAGGAATAACATATAAGAAATGTTTTGGCAAGAGTTGTCACCTAACGGATTTAGGATTCACATAAGATGTGATCGATAAAATTGTTATCTATCTAATTTAAGTTTAATTGGTTTATTGAACAAACTCAAGATCAACTAATTTTGAATAGGATCTTAGCCCACTAAAAGATTAAAGTAATATTTCTGAATAATTGTGAGGGTTATTTTTTGAATAAAATAGTGGGAGTAACTAAATACATGATTAAAGTCCTGATCTCATTTAGTAGTCATAACATATAATTAATTACTTGATTTTTATATTTATTTTTATTCTGAGTGAAATTTACCTTATTCAGTATAGTTGATCCTAAGTTAGAGAACCAAATTTCTTAGACAAAGGTTATATTTAAGAAGCGTCCCCAAAGTTGATAGAAAATTTTTATTTTTGTAAAATAGTTTGATATGAAAAATTTTAAGTCCGTTATGTAATTTTGCTATTAATCCTTATCAAAAATTTAGTGTAAGTTTTAGAGATATATCAAAATCATATGGATGATAAAATGCATTGACATTTTAAGTTGAATAATGTCTTATGAACTTTGATGACACTATATAAGATGTATTCCAACACTATAATAGCAAGATGCAAGAGGTTGCATAAAGTAAAGTTATAAGGTATAATACCTACAAGAAAATTTCACTCAATTTAGCATACTAAAAGTATAAATATGGACATCAATCATTGTTATAGAATAATAATAGTTATCATTAGAAGAAATGATTGCATAACTTTTCTTGCCTTTACAAAATATGATAGAGATCATATAAATTTCTAGTTCATGCTTATGAGTATTTGATATTGAATTTATATTCAACATTATTATAATGTTCAATACATGATAATAAATAAATGGTTAAGTAAAAGTAGTTGATCCAAATTTATGCAAATAGTTTGTATGTGTTGGATTAAAGGATACTTATGTTTAACATAAATAACAAGAATAAAAAGTTGAATAACTAAGACTATCCTTTTATGCCATATATACAAGGATATATCTATCCTTTTGATTATGAATTATACGAAAACTTATTAATCTTCTTAAGTTGAAGAATACCCGGATCAACATTTGGTGAAAGGATGATGATGATATTGAATTGTTAAATTTGTGCATGCGATGTATTGGATGGAATAACAACTCATAAAGGGATGATACTTATATTTCGTTAGATTACTAATAACTTTATGTGATATACATATTAAATAAAATAATGATTTAAAATTTTGATAAGTTTAAATCATTTAAATCAAAGCAGAAATTAAGCATTAAAAATACTAATGCACTTCGATAAGATTGATGTAGTAAGTTTTAATTTTTTTGGTTATCTAAAATATATAAGATTTTCTATTGAATATCTCCAAAACTAAATTAATAAGAGTATGGTTTTATGTAAGGAGTAATATGTAGTATAAGATATTGTATAATGCAACATTTATTTCCTTTGTAGCAATGTCTAGTTCAATGACTTGCTTTCAGTAGTTCTAATCATATCAATTAGCAAGATTTCACATTAGATATGGAATGTTTAGACTTTGAAAGAGTCAAATTTAGTGATTTTTAAAGCGTGTATTATCCACTAAATTTAGAACTAAATTGTGTAATAAAAGGTTATGAGATATTCAAAAGGTTGGATATAATATGACAGACCTATTGAACAAATTGTTTGTTTCATTGTATACTTATTAGAGAATGGTTCTCAAGAAAAGTAGTGAGAGTAAGATAAAATTTAAGAAGTTCAAATCTCATAACAATACATATAATTGGAACTAGTGCCTTTGTTGACACATTTGATGTATAAATGAAAGGCTACGAAACATTAAAAGATTCACTTTCATGATGAATTCAAAGAGCTTTTTTTGGAGATAATTATGAATTATTATGTGTATAAGAATGTTAGTAGGGGTATTGTTGTCCTCTTCAGTAGGGGTACAATAATTCTAATTTTCAATTTTTGACAACATAATTATCCAAAGACAACTCTTGTTGCATATGCAAAGGTAACAACTTAATTATGAAAATTAGATCTATAAAGATATATTGGAAGTTGTTTATCTATTCTAAGTCTAAGTACATAGATAATGCACTAAAAATGTTTATTATTTGAGATATTTGATACTAGTGAAGTATCAAAGATTTTCATCATTTTATGTATTAGTTGATATTTGACTTCAAGATGATAAAGATATTAACTTTAAAAGTAAATCCTGATTAAATTCTATTTATTTAGAATAATATCATTTTATGATTAGAAAGCTTCCAATATAGTAACCGTTGCTAATTAAGCCATAATGTATTTTCCATTTAGTGGAAATGATTAGTTGGACAAACAAGTTCTTTAATGAACTTGATATAGTTCCATGTATTGTCCAAGACAATAATGTACTGTGGAGCATTAGATCCATTGGGCATGTAAATGAAGCTAAGGTCTTATCAAAGTTCCGAGGACATATTAAAGCAAAATTTTTATTATAATGATAATTAAAATGAAAGATGTAAGATTTAAGCAAGTGCTCACTATAGAGAATCTTATAGAATCCTCTCAGTAAGCCACTGTCTCAGCAGTAACAGACTATACTAGTCAATAGTGTTCATGTACCATATGTTGCTGGTTACTTAGTGGTGAATTCAGGTGATGATCTTACTTCCATACCAGAATATTCGATCAAAACCTTTTTCAGTGAAAATCAAATCATTTTCAATCCT
>JAOTAZ010072107.1:0-15729 GCA_025629785.1 Erythroxylum oxycarpum | reverse complement strand
TAATAATTTAAAAATAATTTTTGAAAAAAAGGTTAAAAAATATTACATATCTTCGTTAGGAGATGCAAATCTAAAAAATAAAGCTTTAAGAAATTTAGAGGACAAATATACCTTATAAGTTGCAAAGTTCTGTTTATACCCGATGCGGTGCCAAGTTCTGCTTATGCCTGATGCGTTGCAAAGTTTTACTAATAATTTATCAGAGTTGTGTGTGTCAATCTTGTGCAAGGCCATCTTTGAATTCGAAAATTTTGATAGCTGGCAGCTAAAGAAACATCGCATATCTTGGCTAACCTTCCTCTCTTCATCCAAGTTGTGTATTATTCGTTATAAATTCAAGTTGGTAGTTGATAGTTAACCCGATGTACGGGAAGTTCCATTAAATCACAAGCCAATACAGAAGCTGTTCTAAGTGCCACTCCATTTCTGGAAGATGACTGAATATGACTCATATAATATTAACAAACCATTAAATATTTTAAATTTAATATTTAAATCTTTGCAAGTTGACTTAAACAAGCCAATACAGGTCAGTATTTAAATTCGGTATCAAAACATCTCATTTTATATCGTTTTTCGACTTATTGGGACATATTTTAACTCTTTTTTTTTAGTTAACTAATAGCATTACTATCCTTTTCTTTATTGTGTTTAATAAATTAATAAATAATTAATAGCATTACTACCCTTTTCCCCTCAGCTGGGGAATATGAATCTATGGTTATTTATGAGTTGGACCACGGGCTTAGGTATGGAGATATTGATGATTTTTCACTTCCAAAAGTACAGAATTTCCATAAATGAAAAAGCTTTATCTTCCATAATCAAGTCACGTGATTAACCCTGACTGATTCACAAGCCCCACATACAGATATCTTTTAAGGTAAATCATGTTTGTCTCAAGCTAGCTGCTCAGTTGTCTCAATTATCTATAATCCACTGAGAATATCATGAATATGTTACATATATGTACATGAATGCAAAGTTTTCACCTTCGGCTTTCAGTTCAATCTGGGCTTTTAACTTTGATATTTTGCAATGACTTGTGATCCCAATAGGCACCTGTACTACACAGCAGAAGAAGTATGGACCAATCCGGTTCAACGGTCAACATAGAATACAAGAACAAGTTACCAACTGACATATATTGAAAGCTGTTGAAACCATCTACTCCCTGGGCAACAAAAGGGTGTCAGGAGTTTAGGTCGTTGTGATAATTTTCGGCCCCACCTGCTGTAATCACTCTTCACATTTGTGGAGAAGGTTTCGCAACCTTAAGAATGTTGTTATGCAGAAGGTAGGAAAAATGCTTGCAGCTTATAATCTTTTACATTACAAAAGCAAGCAGTCACTCAAGAGATTAAAAAGTAAAAGGCTATTTTCATTCACTCGTTCCAGAATAAGACACCCTTTTTTTGACCAAAACAAAAGCACAACATAATCATTAACTCAGTAGTATGATCCTCACAAAATTTCAAATCCAACTCCCTGATCGGCTAGCAGTACATAAAAGGAGCCTTGTACATTATCCAACAAATAGAATCAACACCTAGGCTGATAGATACTCTTTAATGGGCATTTCTCAAAACCAACTGGCCCCCTCTATCTGTGTTAGATATTTGCTTTTAGAACTTGCATAAATCCCACGTGGACTCTTTATTATTTATCTTTTATTGTTGCAGCTTTGAATTAGTCAATAAGCTTGACCTATTCTTTAGGGGTTAAGCAGCTAGCCAGTAGAGTATCCGTATTTTTCTCTTTTTTGTTAATCTAGCAGCTATAAATGTAAAGGCTCATTAATTGAATAAAGTATTCCTTTACAGAGCAATTAAAACTCATCTCTTTCTTTCTGCGATTTATATTCTTTCAAACGTTTTTACTTTTGAAACCAACAAATTGGTATCAGAGCTTTCTTCTTTAGGGACCGTGAGTTATGGAAGCACAAGCTAGCTTTTCTCAAATTGCTCTCCCTGTCTTTGACGGAGAAAACTATCAAATGTGGGCTGTGAGAATGGAATCCCATTTGGAAGCCCTAGATGTATGGGAAGCCGTGGAAGAGGATTTTGAAGTCGCTCCACTGCTGAACAATCCCACCATGGCTCAGATAAAAAATCATAGGGAAGAAGAATGAGATGACAAAAGGCTTACCAATTCTAGTTGATCGATTGCCAAATTGTCATGCCTGTCAATTTGGTAAACAAAATAGGCTGCCGTTTCCAAAATTAACTTGGAGGGCCACACAAAAGCTGCAACTCATTCACACTGATGTAGCTGGACCTCAAAGAACACGATCACTACAAGGTAGTCTCTATTATATCCTCTTTATCGATGATTTCTCAAGAATGTGTTGGATTTTTTTCTTGAAATTCAAGTCAGAGGTAGCTGAAGTTTTCTGGAAGTTCAAAAACATGGTTGAAAACCAAAGTGGCTGCAAAATTCAAGTTTTGAGATCGGACAACGGAAAAGAATACACCTCGGCGAAATTTAATTCGTTTTGTGAAGAAGCTGGAATTGAACATCAGCTTACTGCTTCCTACACTCCACAGCAAAACGGAGTTAGTGAAAGGAGAAATAGATACGTTATGGAGATGGCTCGATGCATGCTTCATGAGAAGGAGTTGCCTAAAGAATATTGGGCCGAAGCTTCAAACACAGCAGTGTTTCTACAAAACAGACTTCCTTGCAAAGCTTTGAAAAATAAAACTCCATTTGAGGCCTGGTATGGTTTTAAACCTTCGCTGAGTTTTCTTAAAGTTTTTGGCTGTGTGTGTTTCTCTTATATCCCACAGGTTAAACGTGACAAACTCGACAAGAAAGCTACTTCGGGCATTTTTGTAGGCTATAGCACAGTGTCTAAGGCCTACAAAGTATATCATCCACAAACAAATAGAATGACTATTACTCGAGACGTTCATTTCAACGAGGATGAGAAATGGAACTGGAATTCAAAAAATTCAGATAGCGTCTCTCAAGAACTTGCAGTTAACCTTCCGACAGTGCAAGAAAATGACGAGGCAGAACAAACGAATGACCAATGGCTGATTGATGATACTCCAGTCAGAGGAACAAGAACACTAGCAGACATCTATGCGCATTGTAATGTAGTAATATGCGAACCTGCTGGGCATGAAGAAGCTCTTAAAAATCCAAAATGGAAGGAAGCAATGGAGGCTGAAATTTCAATGATTGAAAAAAACAAAACCTGGGAATTAGTTGCTAGACCTGAAGGCAGAAAAGTGATCGGAGTAAAGTGGGTGTATCGGACGAAACTAAATGCAGACAGCTCCATCAACAAATACAAGGCCAGACTTGTCGTTAAGGGTTATGCTCAGATTTTCGGCGTTGATTATTCTGAAACCTTCGCTCCAGTTGCTCGATTAGACACGATCAGAATGTTGCTAGCTGTCACAGCACAGAATATTTGGAAGGTTTTTCAATTAGATGTAAAATCAGCTTTTCTAAATGGTGTTTTGCAGGAAGAAATATACGTCGAGCAGCCTGACGGATTCGTAGTTCCAGGAAAAGAAGATAAGGTGTACTTGCTAAAAAAGGCACTCTACGGATTAAAACAGGCGCCCAGAGTGTGGTACAGCAGAATAGATGATCACTTGCTGAGTTTGGGCTTCACGAAAAGTTTATCCTAGACAACTTTATATGTTAAACTAAAAGGCAGTGATGTGCTTATAGTATCATTGTACGTTGATGATCTTTTGATAACAGGAAATAATATGGAGCTGATTGAAGAGTTCAAACAAGAAATGAAACAGGTTTTTGAAATGACCGATCTTGGTCTAATGTCCTACTTTCTTGGGATGGAGATCAAGCAAAGCACTAATGAAGTTTTCCTCTGCCAAAAGAAATATGCAAAAGAAATTCTAAAGAAATTTCAGATGGCAGAATGCAAAGCTGTTAGCACACCAATGAATCAAAAAGAGAAGATGACTAAGGAGGATGGAGCTGATAAAGTTGATGAGGCTTATTATAGAAGCTTGATTGGATGCTTAATGTATCTCACTGCAACAAGACCCGACATCTTATTTGCTGTAAGTTTCTTATCTCGATTTATGCATTGTGCTAGTGAATTGCATTTACAAGCAGCAAAAAGAGTACTGAGATATGTCAAAGGTACAATTAATTATGGTGTCAAGTTCGCAAAATGCAAAAAGTTTGAGTTATGTGGGTTCTCGGATAGCGACTGGGCTGGTTCTATAGATGATATGAAAAGTACTTCAGGTTACTGTTTCAGTTTAGGTTCGGGAGTTTTCTCATGGTGCTCAAAGAAGCAAGAGACTGTCGCACAATCGACTGCCGAAGCAGAATTTATTGCAGCTACAGCAGCAGTCAACCAAGCCTTATGGCTGAAAAAGCTCATGTATGATTTGGATATGAAGCAAAAAAATGTCACTGAAATTTTTGTTGATAATCAAGCAGCAATTGCAATCTCTCACAATCCAGTATTCCGTGGGAAGACAAAGCATTTCAATATTAAACTTTTCTTCTTAAGGGAGGTTCAAAACAATGGAGAAGTAACACTAGTCTACTGCAAATCTGAAGATCAATTGGCTGACTTGTTTACAAAGCCATTTCCAGTGAGCAAATTTGAAGATCTAAGGCAGAAGATTGGAGTTTGCAGTTCTCAAAGCAAGGAGGAGTGTTAGATATTTGCTTTTAGAACTTGAATAAATCCCATGTGGACTCTTTATTATTTATCTTTTATTGGTGCAGCTTTGAATTAGTCAATAAGCTTGACCTATTTTTTAGGGGTTAAGTAGCTAGCCAGTAGAGTATCCGTATCTTTCTCTGTTTTGGTTAATCTAGCAGCTATAAATGTAAAGGCTCATTCATTGAATAAAGTATTCCTTTTACAGAGCAATTAAAACTCATCTCTTTCTTTCTGCGATTCATCTTCTTTCAGACGTTTTTTACTTTTGAAACCAACAAATTGGTATCAAAGCTTTCTTCTTAAGGGACCGTGAGTTATGGAAGCACAAGCTAGCTTTTCTCAAATCGCTCTCCCTGTCTTTGACAGAGAAAACTATCAAATGTGGGCTGTGAGAATGGAATCCCATTTGGAAGCCCTAGATGTATGGGAAGCCATGGAAGAGGATTTTGAAGTCGCTCCGCTGCCGAACAATCCCACCATGGCTCAGATAAAAAATCATAAGGAAGGAAAAACCAAAAAATCGAAGGCCAAATCATGTTTATTTGCTGCAGTTTCGAAGACTATCTTCACAAGAATTATGTCTCTTAAGTCAGCAAAAGAGATTTGGGATTATTTGAAGGAGGAATATGCTGGAGATGAGAGGATTCGTGGGATGCAGGTTCTCAATCTGATAAGGGAATTTGAGCTCCAAAAAATGAAGGAGTCAGAGACAGTCAAAGACTACTCAGATAGATTACTCGAAATCGTCAACAAGGTAAGGCTACTCGGCACTGATTTTTCTGATTCAAGGATTGTACAGAAAATTATTGTTACTGTGCCTGAAAAATACGAAGCATCAATAACTACCTTGGAGAATACGAGGGATCTATCCAAGATCACTTTGGCATAATTAATAAACTCTCTGCAGGCTCAAGAGCAGAGACGACTTATGAGACAAAATGATTCTGTTGAGGGAGCTTTACAAGCCAAGCATCAGGATTCCAGCCGAGGCAAAGGCAGAAAATCGAAGGGCGATTACCCTCCTTGCAAGCATTGTGACAAACTAGGGCACCCACCGTACAAATGCTGGAGAAGACCAGATGCGAAGTGCAGCAAGTGCAATCAGGTTGGGCATGAAGCAGTGATCTGCAGAGACAAGTCTCAAAAACAAGAAGTAGATGCTCAAGTTGCTGATCAAGATGAGGAAGATCAGATGTTTGTGGCAACATGCTTTTCTGCAAAAACAACCTCAGAAAGTTGGCTGATTGATAGCGGTTGTACTAACCACATGACGTTCGACAAATCCCTCTTCAAGGATTTGAAACCCACGAAAATCGTGAAAGTCAGGATAGGCAATGGTGACTACATTTCAGCGAAAGGAAAAGGAACCATCGCAATCACAACAATCTCAGGTACAAAAACAATTTCAGATGTTCTTTACGTACCGGATATTGACCAAAATTTATTGAGCGTGGGTCAGTTACTTGAAAAAGGACTTAAAGTGTACTTTGAGAATTTGCATTGTTTGGTTTATGATGCTACTGGAGAATTGATTTTGCGAGCCAAAATGAGAGGTAAAAGCTTCTCATTTGATCCAACAGAGGAGGAGCATGCTGCTTATTTATCTAAGACCAACATCACTGAAATATGGCACAAAAGACTCGGTCACTGTCATATTCAGCGAATGTTAGAAATGAAGAAGAATGAGATGACAAAAGGCTTACCAATTCTAGTTGATCGATTGCCAAATTGTCATGCCTGTCAATTTGGTAAACAAAATAGGCTGCCGTTTCCAAAATTAACTTGGAGGGCCACACAAAAGCTGCAACTCATTCACACTGATGTAGCTGGACCTCAAAGAACACGATCACTACAAGGTAGTCTCTATTATATCCTCTTTATCGATGATTTCTCAAGAATGTGTTGGATTTTTTTCTTGAAATTCAAGTCAGAGGTAGCTGAAGTTTTCTGGAAGTTCAAAAACATGGTTGAAAACCAAAGTGGCTGCAAAATTCAAGTTTTGAGATCGGACAACGGAAAAGAATACACCTCGGCGAAATTTAATTCGTTTTGTGAAGAAGCTGGAATTGAACATCAGCTTACTGCTTCCTACACTCCACAGCAAAACGGAGTTAGTGAAAGGAGAAATAGATACGTTATGGAGATGGCTCGATGCATGCTTCATGAGAAGGAGTTGCCTAAAGAATATTGGGCCGAAGCTTCAAACACAGCAGTGTTTCTACAAAACAGACTTCCTTGCAAAGCTTTGAAAAATAAAACTCCATTTGAGGCCTGGTATGGTTTTAAACCTTCGCTGAGTTTTCTTAAAGTTTTTGGCTGTGTGTGTTTCTCTTATATCCCACAGGTTAAACGTGACAAACTCGACAAGAAAGCTACTTCGGGCATTTTTGTAGGCTATAGCACAGTGTCTAAGGCCTACAAAGTATATCATCCACAAACAAATAGAATGACTATTACTCGAGACGTTCATTTCAACGAGGATGAGAAATGGAACTGGAATTCAAAAAATTCAGATAGCGTCTCTCAAGAACTTGCAGTTAACCTTCCGACAGTGCAAGAAAATGACGAGGCAGAACAAACGAATGACCAATGGCTGATTGATGATACTCCAGTCAGAGGAACAAGAACACTAGCAGACATCTATGCGCATTGTAATGTAGTAATATGCGAACCTGCTGGGCATGAAGAAGCTCTTAAAAATCCAAAATGGAAGGAAGCAATGGAGGCTGAAATTTCAATGATTGAAAAAAACAAAACCTGGGAATTAGTTGCTAGACCTGAAGGCAGAAAAGTGATCGGAGTAAAGTGGGTGTATCGGACGAAACTAAATGCAGACAGCTCCATCAACAAATACAAGGCCAGACTTGTCGTTAAGGGTTATGCTCAGATTTTCGGCGTTGATTATTCTGAAACCTTCGCTCCAGTTGCTCGATTAGACACGATCAGAATGTTGCTAGCTGTCACAGCACAGAATATTTGGAAGGTTTTTCAATTAGATGTAAAATCAGCTTTTCTAAATGGTGTTTTGCAGGAAGAAATATACGTCGAGCAGCCTGACGGATTCGTAGTTCCAGGAAAAGAAGATAAGGTGTACTTGCTAAAAAAGGCACTCTACGGATTAAAACAGGCGCCCAGAGTGTGGTACAGCAGAATAGATGATCACTTGCTGAGTTTGGGCTTCACGAAAAGTTTATCCTAGACAACTTTATATGTTAAACTAAAAGGCAGTGATGTGCTTATAGTATCATTGTACGTTGATGATCTTTTGATAACAGGAAATAATATGGAGCTGATTGAAGAGTTCAAACAAGAAATGAAACAGGTTTTTGAAATGACCGATCTTGGTCTAATGTCCTACTTTCTTGGGATGGAGATCAAGCAAAGCACTAATGAAGTTTTCCTCTGCCAAAAGAAATATGCAAAAGAAATTCTAAAGAAATTTCAGATGGCAGAATGCAAAGCTGTTAGCACACCAATGAATCAAAAAGAGAAGATGACTAAGGAGGATGGAGCTGATAAAGTTGATGAGGCTTATTATAGAAGCTTGATTGGATGCTTAATGTATCTCACTGCAACAAGACCCGACATCTTATTTGCTGTAAGTTTCTTATCTCGATTTATGCATTGTGCTAGTGAATTGCATTTACAAGCAGCAAAAAGAGTACTGAGATATGTCAAAGGTACAATTAATTATGGTGTCAAGTTCGCAAAATGCAAAAAGTTTGAGTTATGTGGGTTCTCGGATAGCGACTGGGCTGGTTCTATAGATGATATGAAAAGTACTTCAGGTTACTGTTTCAGTTTAGGTTCGGGAGTTTTCTCATGGTGCTCAAAGAAGCAAGAGACTGTCGCACAATCGACTGCCGAAGCAGAATTTATTGCAGCTACAGCAGCAGTCAACCAAGCCTTATGGCTGAAAAAGCTCATGTATGATTTGGATATGAAGCAAAAAAATGTCACTGAAATTTTTGTTGATAATCAAGCAGCAATTGCAATCTCTCACAATCCAGTATTCCGTGGGAAGACAAAGCATTTCAATATTAAACTTTTCTTCTTAAGGGAGGTTCAAAACAATGGAGAAGTAACACTAGTCTACTGCAAATCTGAAGATCAATTGGCTGACTTGTTTACAAAGCCATTTCCAGTGAGCAAATTTGAAGATCTAAGGCAGAAGATTGGAGTTTGCAGTTCTCAAAGCAAGGAGGAGTGTTAGATATTTGCTTTTAGAACTTGAATAAATCCCATGTGGACTCTTTATTATTTATCTTTTATTGGTGCAGCTTTGAATTAGTCAATAAGCTTGACCTATTTTTTAGGGGTTAAGTAGCTAGCCAGTAGAGTATCCGTATCTTTCTCTGTTTTGGTTAATCTAGCAGCTATAAATGTAAAGGCTCATTCATTGAATAAAGTATTCCTTTTACAGAGCAATTAAAACTCATCTCTTTCTCTCTGCGATTCATCTTCTTTCAGACGTTTTTTACTTTTGAAACCAACAAGTTTTTATGTTGAGAAACTACAGCAAATACTGTCTGCCGATGTTTATTTGGTAAATCTTTGTTACATTCACACGATTAGATTAAAGATGCAAATAAGAAACGAAGAAAGTTCAAATGTACCTTCAATATATATCAGGGATGTGATTGATTGCTGAAGCAAATAAGAGGCCACTTGCAGTATATCTCCAGCCAGCAATTTTGTTTTCATGTAGCAAGGAACTTAGCACAGAAGATGTAGTTATTTGATTGAATTGTAGTTCTTCCAACTTCTTCCCTCGCGAACCCAGACCACCTCTGTAAGGCTCTGTTGAGTGTCATGACTCATGACTTTGAACCTGACAACAAAATAAGTTTTATTTCGTTCTATTTTTGAAGTATTGTGATATGTAGCAGATTTTTCTATATTTTAGTTTCACAATCATGCTGTATAAGTTGATGGTTTTCTGCTCAATAAAACTATATTTCAACAGTTCTTAAATATTTTTTCTTTATTTTCGATTCTCAACAATTTGGTATCAGAGATTTATCTTGAGGAATTTGTGAAATTAAAAGAAAACCCATAAACACCTTTCACCTATTATACAAACACAAAACTCTCTTCCACTCAAATGAACTCAAAAACTTCAGTTACTGCGATTGCTCCCCTAATATTTGATGGAACAAATTATCAAGGCTAGGCTGTTAGAATGGAAGCCTATTTTAAGGCTAATGATGTGTGGGAAGTTGTAGAACAAGATTATGAAATTCTTCCATTACAAGACAATCCCACTATTGCGTAAATCAAAAACCAAAAAGAGAGGAAGCAAAGAAAATAAAAGGCAAGAGCATGCTTGTTTGAAACACTACACCATTTTCAATAGAATAATGACTAAGCAAGAAACCAAGGAAATCTGAGATTTCTTGAAACAAGAATACGAAGGAAATAAGAGGATCAAAGGTATGGAAGTGTTGAATTTGATAAGAGAATTTGGGTTGCAAAAGATGAAAGAATCATAAACGATCAAGGAATATTATGATAGATTCTTCAGTATTGTTAATAAAGTAAGACTCCTCGACACTGAATTTTTTTATTCTAGAATTGTGCATAAAATTCTAGTTACAATTCCTGAAAATTTTGAGCCAACTATTTCATATTTGGAAAATTCAAAGAACCTGTTAAGTATCATCTTGGCAGAATTGTTGAATGCATTGTAGGTGTAGGAATAGAGGAGATTTATCAAGCCAAAATGCTTGGCTATGATGGTGTTAAGAATAAAAAAAAGAAGCAGAATAATAACAAGCTACGAGGTTCTACAGATAATTACAATAACAAAAGTAGCAATCAATTTTGCCTTTCTGGCTTATTCATACTACAAAAAAAAAACCAATCATCCACAAAAAAAGGTATTGGTGTTGGATGTAAAATGTAACAAGTGTGGTCAGTTACGACATATGAAAAAAATATGCAAGTCTCTACAGCAACAAGGAGAAGCCAAGGTTGTTCAGAATTAGCATGAAGGGGAGTAGAAGCTTGTGGTATCACACTTTGCCATTAGTAGTACATGTAAGGTTCCAATCATTCATCTCATATATAATATCTATCAAATATACGCAGTGGAAAATAAAACAGAACCTCAAAAACTAGATCTACTAATGCATGTAGAAATAGAAAACAAAAATATGAAATTTAAGATGTTTACATACCATTTCAACGATCTCCTTCGTCTGTTAATCTTCTTCGCATTGGGTTGTCGTAAATTACAACGATTAATGTAGACCGTCTTTAGTGAAAGTCCGTATGAAGATAAAATGATGAAACCTCACTATGAGATGGCTAGAATTCTTTTTTTGTGCTAGCAAAGATAAAAACTCTTGTAAGAGATAGAGAGAAAAAGAGTGTGTGTGTAAGAAAGAACCTTTCTTTAGAGAAAAAGAGTGTGTGTGTAAGAAACAACCTTTCTTTCCCTTATATTTTACACAAGATGCACGAAAATCATCTATTTCTACACCATTTGACATTCTATAACACCCATCACTAACGGAGAGTTATGAGAAGTTAATGGTTATGAATAGCACGCATTAATAGAAGTTATAGGAAGTTAATGACCATAAATAGCAAGCATTAATGGAAGTTAATAACGATAAATAGCATGCATTAATGGAAGTTAATGACCAAATTGGCAACCAACAACACTTATTTCTAATCTATTCCATGCAATGTTTTCTACCATGATCACATTGCGATACAATCCCGAAACACTTTCTCATATCTTGAATCACCATTCAAGATCATTTTACTCATCTTTCGGATCTTCTATGCGTGTGACCCCTTAGGTTCCCGGTTATGTTGGCCACTTGAATTAACACTTAATTCAAGTAAGTCAAGAGTGGTATCTAGCAACACATCATGAACCCTAATTGACCGAAAAGTCAATAGTTTGACTATGAACCCTTCCATACATAATGTTGCAATGCAATTCGTCCTTTCACCAATTATACCCCACTTAGTTCAGAGTATGGTCAAAGTGTTAAGAGGCTGTGGGTATCATCTCCTTTTATTAGGAGTAGTGAATCTTTTATTGGCTACTCAATTACTTTCGAATACCTAAAGTTGTACCCAATCACCTGTAACATCCCGTCTCCATATTAAGGGTTAGGAATCAAAATTTCAGTACATGGGAGCTTAAAGAGAGATAAAGGAAATGTATTTTGTTGCTCATGCATCATGTTAGCATGTATGCACATAAATATTGAATGTTTGCACATAAAAAAGCGATACATGCATTCATTGACAACTTTCAGGTATAATTGATTTTATATGTGTTTTTATTGATAATGAGAAGTACAGGGAGTAGAAAGAGTGATCTTGGTATGAGTTGTGAGAAGGAAAGATTTAGAAACCAAATTGGTAGTGATTTGGAAAATGTTTACTGAGTGTGCTTCGGTTTGTTAGCCATAACGTCTTCTCTAGTTATCCAAACGAGATGATTCTCAATTTGGAATAAATTAGAAACATATGGCTACATTTCTCATGAAAATATTGAATTTCAATTCTGTCTCTAAAAATCTCAAAATTTCATGAAGTTAAGAATTGGGTGCAGTACGTTGGTGTATGAATGGAAAATTCGTCTTCAAAATTTAGGGGCAAATTTGGGATTGATATAAATAGATTTTAGCAAAGTTGCCTTCTAGAAAGTTTTAGATCTTTCTTTTATCTTTCCAACGGTATATAGTATGAAAATTTTAGACATCAGAGCTAAAAGTTATAATCTTTATAAGTGAACGTTATGGAGATGAAAGTAAGACGATAAAAGTAAGATGATGGAAGTAAGACGATGAAAGTAAGACAATGGAAGTAAGACGATGCAAATAAGATGAAGCAAAAGTGAGACGATACAAAAGTTAGAAGATAGAATTGGTCTTCTAGGTCTTCATGAAAGTTATAGACCTTGAAGTCCTTTTTCCAATAGTCCAAAATGAGATCAATCCGACATTGTTTGTGAAAGTTATGGAGATCACCCCAAAATAGGTTTGTTTTAATTTAGGTCATAAACATGGTTGCTTCTGTTGACCATAACTTCTTCTCTAGACACCTAAATGACTTGATTGTTTAACCATTGGATTCGTAAGACATTTCTCTACATCTCCACAAAAAATCGAAGCTATCTAAAATGAAGTTAGAAATATTGAGTGAAAAGTGTGGGATGGGTACAGTGAGTGTTTTCTTGAATAATATGAACTGGTGTTATCCCACTGAACATAGTTAAGTACTTTGATGTTTTTTGGAGCTCTACTGATCCAAATGAGATGATTTCTGATTTGTCGTAAACTAGATACATGGAGCTACAAATGGTATGAGAAATTAAAATCTAATTCAGTCTCTAAGATGTTTAAAGTCCAGATCAAAATTGTACATTTGTTTTGGACAAGAGCAATCCAAAACTGTTTGAAGTATATCTTTTGAATCTCTGAACCAAATTGAATGATTTTGGAGGCATTAGAAACTTAAGACAATGGGGGACATTTTCTAGAAGAAAGTGATATGTTAGATTGTTCAAGGGTATAGTTGGCAAGACACTTAAGTATAAAAGACATAAGGCATAAATAGAAGGGCAAATGGGACAATTCTCAATCATTAAGAACATACTTGGAAGAAGAAGTGTTGTCTTGCTTACAAATAAAGGAGAAATTATGAATGACAAAATTCTAGAGAAACAAATATATGGATGAGAAAAGAGATAAGTGAGAGAAACATGAAAAAGAATGAAAGAGAGAAAAAGAAGAGAAAACAAGCTAGGGTTAACTCTTCTTAGTCTTCAAGAAGGATTTTGAAGTTGTTCAAAAAGAGAAAAAGGAAGAGGAAGAAAAGAGCTTTCATTTGAGCTAAAGATCTCCTCATTTGATGGAGAATCAAGGTAAGATCATTTGAATATTTTGGATTTTTGGAAGGATTCTAATTTATGAAAATTAGGAAATGCTTGGGTTTAAATATTCTAGAATCAATTTTAGTGATTTTGCATTGTGGGAGTTTCAAGTGGATTCCTATTGAATGAGATTTGGTTTGTTTTAGGAAACTAAGAGAATTCTATCTAAGAACAAAGGGAAAGACAATCTTGACTTGGAGTTTTGCAAGCAAACTAGGTTGGTAATATATGTATGGTTATTATGTAAATGGGCAATGTGCCTAAATGTGTACATATGTTCAAATTGCTAAGTTATGAATGGGAATTGGATATTATGAGATCATGTGAGGTTAGAAAAGAGATGATGAGAAATTGAGTTATGATATAGAGTAACCAAGTGTTCTTGAAGTGTGAACTTATAAAAAGGTTAAAGATTGAAAGGAGCATTTAGATTGATCATGTACAAATGAAGTGTAAGTCTAAGTTCAAGTAGGCACATCTGAATTATGAAATGGAAATGAGAATAATATGAGTTCTAGAGCATATACTCGGGATTGTCACTGAGCATGTATTGTACATAGTTTATTTATTCAATTGTGAATAAATGAATGCTTATACGTGTGTAATTATTGATGAGTGTGAAATGGGTGGTTTGCATAAATGGACCGTGCAGGTCAAGTGTCTGCATACAGGCGTTCCAGAATTTGGAATCAAATGCTATTTTGGAGCGTACTGTGAGTAGACCGAGACGTTCTCACATTATTTTTTGTTATTTGAAATTCTATATTATATGACTATTGAATAATTATGTAGATGTCATTGTGATATTTGATTGGAACACTAAAGTGCTATTGACATGTTAACGAAAAGTGATACTCAACTTTAAAGTTGAATGCCGGGCTCAGGTCCGATGAATGTGAGTTTCTAATTTAACATCATATGTAATATGACATTATCAGTATATGATGCATTTCATAAAATGCATGCTCAGATAAAGGCGTTGTGACTTGAGTAACCAGTTTGAAGCGCTTCCACTTAGAGCTTTGCTCCGTGAACTCTGATTATGCACGTAGAACTATGCTCTGTGAACTCTGTTCTGACTGAGTCCTATGGGCCAGTATTTGTGTATGTGATCGACACTCAGTCACAATAATAAGAATGAATACGAGTCTCATGTGCATTATATATGCATGATATGAATGCTTAAGTGTTTTAAATGTGAAATGCGAAATAAAGTGAAATGTGTGAATTATGTGCTACGTGATTGGGTGAGCCATCGATGATGGTCACTCACTGAGTTCGCTTCACTCAACCAAAATTTGCATATGTTTTTCAGGACTCAGAAGAATACCCCGTTAGGCCAACAGGAGTATACCTACAGCATTCAAGTGAAGGATAGAGGTCGGGATCAGTTCACGTCTATATTGCATTTCTCTATTTTTACATTGAATTGTTCATTCTGCAAACTTTTGTATAAATTTGTATTTCAACTTGACTCGAGTGTTGTATTTGTGAAAGGGGCCCAAATGGCTATTGAAAATTGTGTTCATTGAAATTGTTTATGAATGAATGTGGGCCCAATGTGAGTTTCAATTTTCGCATATAAGTTTGTGGTTTCAAAATCCCAAAAAAATATACTAATTTTTGAATGATTGAGTGCTTCAGCACGCCACCTTTGCTGGGCATGGGCTCGAATATCACCATCGATGTCGGGTTCGAGTCGTTGCGGGAGTGGGACGCTACTTTTATATGGTATCAGAGCCCAAAAGTACTATCTTATATGGGCATTCTAAAATATGTCTCAAGTTATATGCATATGCATAGTAGACATTTCATAGCAGATTGCGGCAACTGATCCCCAATATGAGTCACATGCATGAGCATTTCCTTAAGAGTCCGAGTTGTTGGACCCTGAACGTTTGGTGAAAATTAGAAATATTAAAAAGAATTTAAATGAGAAAGAAATTGGTTAGAAAATTTATGAATTTAAGAAAATTTGATGAATTTAAAAAAAATTTATGAGAAAAGAATTGTTTAGTTATGATGACTTTAATATTTGAGTCGATTTGTATGGGTTATGAAAGTTTAAAAGAATGAGTTGATTTGAAATAGAAGTTGAAAATTGAGAAATAAAGAGAAAAGTGTGAAAATTTGAAGAATTAAGAAAAGTTTGACTTTTTGGGGTTAA
>JAOTAZ010072057.1:0-15755 GCA_025629785.1 Erythroxylum oxycarpum | reverse complement strand
ATGCTAATTAACTATAATTATTTATAATTTATAATTAAACTTAAATAACCTTAATTTAACCAAGTTAACCATATAAGTAACTCTAACTAAACTTAATCTAAAAGTCCTGATATTAAAAAATAACCAATCTAAAATCCTTTTCTCATTTTCTAATCCCTGATCTACCCATTGATTAATGCCTTAGGTTATAATGGCTATGTCCTTGATACGACTAGCTTTGTTCATTCTACCTGGAAACAACAATACCAAGGTTAAGAAACTACCTCATAGTCTTAAAACGTTTTTAATTATCATTAACCTTCATTTATTAGGAAAATATTGTTTCGTGCTTTGTTAGACTTTATCATATTTGTAGGATAGGCTATATAAAGCAAGATGACATTAGCATTTGTACCAACTATCATTATCTCCTAAGGAGACATAGTTACTTCTCAAGATATATGATCTTCTGTTTGTAAGTAAACCACAAGTTGAGGCATCAAAGTATATATCTTATGAGAAAAATATAGTATCCGGAGATTCATTTCAAAAAATAGGAGTCTTAGGGTAGTGAGCTAGAATGGCCCTAACAACCTCGTTCCTGATTGTTTGATCATCCAATCAGTCTCCTCGAGTCACTTATAGGTTGGAGCTATAAAGCAATTTTATTCTTATAAGTCTCTCCATTCATTGAGCTAACTTTTGTTTCCTTAAGGTGTAATTCTCTTAGTCTTATATGATCGCTATATGTAGGATCTCTTGAAGAGAGGAAAAAAAAAAGGGATATACTTCCTCTGTGCATCTCTGTGATGGGTAAATCCCCATGAAAAAGGGACAATTTTGATGTTCTTTGTGAAATAAAGTATTTGTTATGATTTTCTCTTAAGTAAATCTTTCTCCTAATAGATAGATTCTTGCTCCTCACTCTTTGGAGAATATGACATTGTATTATTGTAAGTTCTCTATTCCAAACATTTATTAAATGTAGACAACAAGTTTTAAATCTTAATGCAAGCAAGGGATATCTTAATGCCAAACCTCTTATTAGAACAATAAATTGGCTATTGATCCTTTTTATTGATATTTTCTCCTTATTGACCTCATAAGTGAAATATCTGCAAGCTTTAGACTCTTGAGTTGCTTAGTAACCTTTGAGTTAATTACTTCAAGTCCTTCAGAAAGGAAAGGATTAACCTCTAGAATAATTACATTAAATGAGAGTTTTATAAACAAGTTATTGTTGATCATAGTATAAAGGTCTCGTGTTTTGGCGTTGATGTCAACTACATAATCCTTTTTGGTAAGAAATAAAAAAATAAGGAGTTTGTTGAAAGAGGTTTTATAGTTATGATTCACAATGGCATGTATGTTGGTGAAAGAGGTTTTATAGTTATGGTTCACAATGGCATGTATGTAAATATTGTTCCATCAAATTGATTAAGGATTAGACAATAAGATAGGGTTTTTAGATTGTTTAATTTGCTTTATTGGGATTTTTATATTAGGGTTAGTATAAGTTATTTATAGATTATTTTTATGTTATTTATAGATTAGTTTTCTTAGGTTTAGTTGAGGTTATTTAGTGTTAGTAAAAAATTATAACTAATTATAGCTAGTATTAAACAAGATTTTTCAGGGTTTATTAAAGTTAATTTAAAATTATGGTTGAGTTATTTACATTTTAGGTTTAATTTCAGTTGGTGGGACCATAGTGCCACGTGGATTCCATATGGCATTGTAGATTCCACGTAGAAAATAAATAGGGTATCATGTCAATATTAACATGACACTTAACTAACAAATACTTAACCTCATTAAGGATTATGTAAGTTTAGGTTAAATTTAAACAATTTTGAAACATTATGATTCTTTTAATCTGATTCCAAGATTCAATTAATATATATATATATATAAACATAAGAAAGAGATATGTTGCTTCGCCTTCTCTTTAGGATTTTTTCCCTTTCCTCACTAATAATTACTTAAATGTTTATATTTAGCACAATTTACTTGTTTATTTGATTTTTTTCTTGTTATTAATTAATTCACATTTTGTTTTTAGGTGGTAATTCATTGGTTTGGATGAAAAAAATGAACAAGCTTAGAGTGATTTAGAGCCATTATGATCAAGTTATGAAGATACAAGGCTAAGAGACAACTTGGTACACGATTATATACTTGCCAGTGTTCTTTATTATTTTTTAATTTTAAGCTTATATGGTCTTTTGAAGTGTTTGAGGTGTTTTTATTTATTTCTTTTCTTACAAACCTATGCTCAAGTGATACATGCCCATGTTGTATGCATATGTTTGCTTAAGAGTTAAGGATCACTTGATTTTAAGTACACGACCTAGTACAAGGCCATGTACTTACCAACATTCAACTCAAAAACTTGATTTTCAAACCATAAAAGTCAAAACTAAAGGAAATAGTAAAAAGAGAGGTCTAAGGAGGTAAAGTTAGATGACCTAGAATAGTTGAAAGAATAAATAACAAGTAAGAAAATCCATTTGTAGTAGATATCATTGATTTAAAGTGGATTTTGTTATGATAAAAAGGGATTTCATCGTGTTTCCTCTTGTTTTCTATTTTTTCTTTAGTTTTTATGTTATGTCTCCAATGATTAGGAACTAAACCTTTACGGTACATAGATATGATGAAACCTTAAGATGGACTTTATAGTGATTTCGTTTAATTTAATTTCTTCCTTAGTTTTGTTGAGATTAAATTATGTGTTTTATATTGTTCTACAATTAATACGTTTTTATCTGTTAATTCATATTTGATTTCCCTCATTTGTGATTGAAAATAAGTTATATTTATTGATCTAGCTTATTCAAAAAGAGTTACATATAATCCTACAGATAGGTTAACATAAATCTTAGACATTAGGTTTTAAACCTAATAGAGAAATTTATAAATTGGTTAACGCTATTAGAGGCATTTTAATTGGAAAATTTTTTAATTATCAACCTAAGGTTATTTGTTAATAATATTAAGAAAGATATTAGCATAACTGAGGAATTTCTACTGATCGATGAACTTTACTTTAAATTGATGTATAGAATATTATGTGCATAAGAAATCATAAGGGGATTCATTATATGGGTATTGTTGTTTTTATTAGTTACTTTTTGGTTTAATCTCTTTTCTAGCTAGTCAATAGTGTTGATTAGTTTTAATTTACAATTTACAATTGAATTTAATCAATCACCATCAATATAATTTGTTATTTGGATAATATGAAATGGTTAATATTCATAATCATAGTCTTTGTGGGATTCACACTTATTACTCCATAACCTACTATGGAAGTGATAGGTGCACTGAACTTACTTAGAAAGATTTATATGGTAGGATATCAAACATCTGCTATTAACTTTTAGAGATCGTTGTCAAGGACTAGGATATTATAAACACTTAATCTCCGTTAATCTAGTAAGGTCTTATGCTTCTCTTTATTGTATCAGGTCGGATGTCATAGATTTCTCACTTAGTATTTATTTCTTTTTCTGACAATATGTTTTTTCAAATTAGGAGTATTCTTCTAATAAAAAAAATTGTTTGCTTGTTTTGACATACTATGTTTCACCTAAAATTCAAAGTAAACTAAATAAATAAAATAAAATGTTTAAAAAATTAAAGAAATAAAAAGAATAGAATAATAATGTTTTGAGTGTCCTAAACACCAATTACTTCCCCATAAACAATGCCAAAATTAATTCTTATACTACAAATATCTATCTTAACTTAGAATGTAAGAAGGATTAATTTCCTAAAAAGTATAGCTCTTCAACATTACTTATGAGAAATAAATCTCTTTGTGATGGAACTTTTAAAGATCACGTTAAAGGAAGATAAATGTAAGAGGCTAAGTGTTTTGAAAAACCATTGTGAAGTTCTTATCAGTCATTAAAATCATTACAATGGCATAATATTGGTTTCTTTTGACCCTAAAAGAACAAAGGTTGAACATTGAAGTTCGAAGGATCGATTGATCCATCTCTTTTTGAGAATGAAATGAGAAAAGTTAGGTTTGAAATTACTTTTTTTTTTGCTTTTAATCATACTTGTTAAAGAATATGTATAAGGAACAAGTTAAAGGAATTAGGAGGCATTATTAATTCACCTTAGATCTTAGGTGGAGAATTCAATATCATTCTTTATAATTTTGAATATGACGGAACTTATGTCTAACGAATTACTCGAAGGATCTCAAAGAATGCACTAATGAAAAACATATAAAAAATAGCATAATTGAGGGTCGTTTATATGTACCAATAAATAAATAAATAATTGGTTATAAAGAAATTGCGTATAACCTTAGCTAATGTTTAACAAAAATCCATATTTCTAGATAGCAAAGCTACTTTTGATAGCCCTTTGTTTTTATATTCCACATCAATTTTTACAAAATTATTCAATACTAAATGGATCAAAAATCCATTTAGATTTGACAATACACTGGTAAAGGTGGAATGATTTGATGAAACATTACCCAAAATGTACCATGCAATAAGTTCAAAGACATAAGCTCTTTATTTGCATGAAAAAGAATTAGATGATAAAGGAGAAGTTCAAAAATCATAACTCTAAGAATTTGATAATACTAATATAGCAGCTTTAGAAGAAAAAGACATATTACAAGGTATCCAATCCAAACTTGCCAACTCCCCTATTAATGAGGGTGTAATGGAAAAGTATAAAGCTAGCTTTCATCAATAGACATAAGTTATTAGCTTTAATCAATCAATTTTGAAATAGTTCATTACAAAATTATGAAATAGAGGTTGATGATTCTTTAGTTCACAAATAGGGATTGGAATTCCTCCTTCTTTCATATGTCTATGCTTGAAAGGAAAAATAAAAATGTTATTATTTCTCTTTAACACTCTTGAAACTCCTAATGAGAATCAATCCTCTTTGCAAACATTGGAATCAATCATCAATGAGTACATCTCAACTTAATGAGTAGATATTTTATCCAAAACATTCAATATCATAGAGATAGATGAAGTTGTGTTCACTTTTCATCCTAATAAGGCCTCGAGTGTTTTTGCAGACATACACGGTCATATACATAACGTATTTGCTTTATTTCAATCAGATTTTGATTTGTTGGGATGATATCCAATCATACTCGTCATTAAAAATGGCTTTAAAATTACTCTCAAAAGTTGTTATACCTCTCAACAACTATCACAATGTTTAAAAGGAAACGATAATTAATGATTAACCAAAGACTATTAAAATTAGGGTTTTCAGACTTTAAATATGATATATCTTACCATTTCAAGTGGTTGCTTCAAAATCACTTTTTTTCTTTTATTTGATAGTTGCATATTAACATAGTAGCATTTTTTTTTAAGAAATAAGGTTTTATGAACTACATTCCTCTAAATAACATTGTAGCATTTTTTTAAAAATCCAAAACTATATATAAAGTACTAGTTATTTAATATATTTTAATGTTCTTATAATGAATTTTGATTCTATATCAAAATTATGACAAGGCTTAACGGAGGAGATTTAACTTCTATATAAAAATGGTGTATGTCTTGCATGGATTTGGATGGCTTTAAGCTTTCTATGTTTGGTAATTCTTCATCTTGTTACTACCAAATGTCTAGATTAGTGGCTTCACTTGTATGTTACCACCTTTGTAACCCTCTTTTATATTTATTTGCTTTCTTTCTTATCTCCTACAACTTTTCTTTTTAGTAGTCTTTCTTGGTTACAAATGTCCTCCTTATTTGTCCCTTCTCTTTCATTATTCCTGAGTTTCATCTTTTCTTTTGGTCCTTGCTATCTTCTTTAAATTCTTCTTACTCCTTTCAAGTTCCTATTAAGTCAAGAAGACTTCACTTCTTCTATTAATTTTGATGAAAGTCAAATAATAATAATCATAGAAATGTGTGAACTGTTTTGATGAATTTGTTAAGTACGCAGATAAATGTAAGTGGCACAAATCATCAAATCAAGACGATACTTAAGAAAAAGCTGAATAAGACGGATCAGAAGAAATGCTTAGTCTAATACAACAAACAAAGCATATGAATCTATGTAAGATGATGTAATGGAACAATGTACTAGAACGTCAGTTAGTTGGAGTTGATTACAGGACTCAAATAATAATAGTTTTTAGTAGACTCGACAAGCAGAATTCTTAAGAAGACCGTTGAAGATTTAGGTTATAAATATTAGTTATAGACATAAACAAAGACATGATACAATATAAAAAGAGAAAAGAATTTTGATTGTAAAAGCATACTTAGAGAAATTCAGTGCTAAAAAAAGGAGAGCGACTACATCTGTAATGTGAAGCTCAAACAATATCTTTTCGAGTGAAAAGAAAGGCTAGAGCCTGGAGAGGCTAAGAAAGCAGATAAAGAATACTTTGTGAAAGAGACCTGAAGAGGCTCTGCAAGTGTAGAAATAATACTTGTAAAGTTGAAGGATTTAGTGAAATCTTAGACAGACTCTGAGGAATGGACGTAGCCCAAGGTTAAGGGTGAACCAGGATAAATTGCAGTGTCATATTCTCTAACTCTTAATTATTTAATACTCTTATTGTTAGAAGAATAGATACTAATTTTCTCCGATGTGTTACTCACCAAATTAATTGAATTGTTTTCATAATCATCTGAATTTGTAAAGAAAACCAAGAAGATTTTAAAATTTAATATCTTAAATGATTTAACACAATTCAGCCCCCCTTCTTGTGTATTTTTCATATTATACACGATTTCTATGTTAACAAGTGATTTACTTCAATTGGTATCAGAGCAGGTTTCCAAGAAACACTGTTACAAAGTGAAGACAAAGATCCATGGCTGAATTACATGTTTTTATAGCAAAATGTGCCTCATTCTCAAAAACCCCTGCGTTCAATGGTTGGAAGGACAGGATGCGGCTCTTCATAGAATCCACAAATATTGATATTTGGGATATCATATAATTCAGCCATGAATGAAAATGGACCATATATTCCAATAAACAATGAAGGGGATATCATCTCTCGTGACCAATGGTCTGTTGATCAGAAAGTTCGCTTTCAATTAAATTCAAAGGCTAAGTTCTTCTTAATTTGTGCTCTAAGCAAAAGTGAATATGATACGGTTCATGGCTGCGAATCTGCAAAGGAATTGTGGGATACATTAGCCATTGCATATGAAGGCATAAACTAAGTGAAAGAATCTAAGATTAGTATTCTTGTTCATCAGTATGAGCTGTTCAAGATGAAAGATGATGAGACTATTGATCAGATGTTTGGATGATTCCAAACAATTATTAATGGACTTAAAGATCTAGGGAGAATATACGACAGTCAAGATCATGCCAAAAAGATTCTCAGAAGTCTTCCAAAAAGATGAAGACCTAAAGTAACAGCAATACAAAAGGCCAAGGATTTAAGTAAGTTGAAGCTAGATGAATTGCTTGGTTCACTGAAAATTGACGAAGTAGAGCTTAATGCAGAAGACAAACCTAGAAGGGATAAGTCTATTGCATTGAAGGCTGGTCAGAAGAATCAGAAGATGCAAAAAAATAGAAGCACATATTCAAAAGCATTAAAGATTGAAGAAATCAAGAATGATGATATTAGTGAATTTCATCATGACTCAAGTGAAAATGAAGATGAATTATCCTTCATTTCAAGAAAGCTTAGAAGGATGTGGAAAAAGAAATCAAGGAGAAATAAAGACTTCTCTTTTAAAAAGAATTGCCAAGATAATTCGAAGAATAAGAAAAGTTCTATCGTCTACTATGAGTATAATAAACTAGGACATTACAAGTTTGAATGTTCGTTGCTTAAAAGAAAACAAAAGAAAAGTCAAGAAAACAAAAAGAGCATGAGGGCAATATAGGAAGATCTGGATTCGTCTGAATCTAAATCCAACTCAGAAACATCAAAACAAGCAAATATATGCTTAGTAACTGAAAGGGAATGTGATGATGAGGTAATTTCTAACTTTGATGATCTTCAGGATGCCTATTTAGAATTGTTAGAAGATTCACACGTTATCTTAAAACAATATAGGTTATTGAAAAAGAAATTTGGTGAAATTTTGAAGAACACAAAACTCATAGAAGAAGAAAACGTCTACCTTAAGAAACAAGTAGACGATATGAAAAATAAAGTAACTGTAGATAGATCTAAGGAAATTAATCAATTAAAACAAAGGATTAATAGTCTTTCAGCAGATTTATCGAAATTTACAAAAAGTTCAAAGAGGATGAATGATATGATTGGAAGTTATAGACATCTAAATAATAAAAGCAGTTTAGGCTTTAATGATAGAAATACTATTCATAATAGTAATATTCTTCATAATAGGAATTTTGTTCCTAATATAAACAAAAAGAAACAATATTCTTATTATTACTTAAAGAAAAATTGTAAG
Organism: Erythroxylum oxycarpum; assembly: GCA_025629785.1. Taxonomy (NCBI): domain Eukaryota; kingdom Viridiplantae; phylum Streptophyta; class Magnoliopsida; order Malpighiales; family Erythroxylaceae; genus Erythroxylum; species Erythroxylum oxycarpum. The sequence continues at coordinate 7,374 of JAOTAZ010072057.1, read as the reverse complement.
ACAAACTCCAAAGGAGCCAAGAAAATACGGATACCTAAGAAGGATATAATATATACTGCAGATCTCCTTTCTTGGAAGAGGCAACCAACACCAATGGTACTTAGACAGTGGCTGCTCGCGATACATGACAGGCAGAAGGTCTATGTTCCTAAACCTCCCATATAAGCAAGGAGGATCAGTAACTTTTGGAAATAACCAGCAGGGAAAAATAGTTGGGATCGGTAAAATTAATAAAGATTCCTTTTTGTTTATTGATAATGTTCTGCTAGTAGCATAATCTAATTAGTATAAGTCAGTTATCTGATCTAGTTTTGAAGTATCCTTTAATCAAAGTTCTTGTTTAGTAAAAAACAAGAACGGTTCCATATTCTTTTCTGCCAAGAGACAAAATAACCTCTATAAAATTAACTTAGATGATTTAAAAAGTCAAAATATTTCATATCTTATTTTAAAAGATGATGAAAAACTGATTTGGCATAAAAAGCTAGGTCATGTTAGTTTTAAACATATTTCCAAGTTAGTTAGACATGATTTGGTAAGAGGTTTACAAAAGATAAGTTTTAACAAAGATTTCTTTTGTTAAAGTTGTCAAAAAGGATAAAACATCTTTTTCTTCTAAAAATATTGTAACTTCATCTAGTCCTCTAGAGCTGTTACATATAGATTTGTTTGGTCCAACCAGAACACTAAGTTTAGGTGGAAAGAAGTATGGTCTCGTAATTAATGATGACTTCACTAGATTTTGTTGGATCAGATAAAGATGAATCTTTTAAATGTTTTAAAGCTTTATCCAAAAAGTTACAAAATGAAAAAGGAATGTCAATTGCTGGAATTAGGAGTGATCATGGTGGAGAATTTGAAAATGAAAAATTCAAAATTTTTTGTGAAGAGAATGGAATTTTTCATAATTTCTATGCTCCTAGAACCCCCCAACAAAATGAAGTTGTAGAAAGAAAGAACAGGACAATTCAGAAAATGGCAAGGACTATGCTATGTGAAATGAATCTTCCTAAATACTTCCGGGCAGAGGCTGTAAATATAACTTGTTATATTCAAAATATAGTATTTTTGCGACCTATTTTAAATAAAACTCTATATGAATTATGGAAGGGAAGAAAGCCAAATATTTCTTACTTTTATCCTTTTGGTTGCAAATGCACTATTTTGAATATAAAAGAAAAGTTGGATAAATTTGATTTTAAGATCAATTCAGGAATTTTTCTAGGTTATTCAATTACTTCTAAAGCTTATAGAGTTTATAATCTTGTTTTTAAATCTGTTGAAGAGTTTATGCATGTAAAAATTGATGATGATTCTCATCTAGATAAAAGAGACGATTCTGATGATGAAACTCTATCTACTCCTTTAGTTAATAACCTAGACGATTCACCATCAAACGATCCACCTAATAAGGTAGAAGATATTTCTGAAAATATTAGCTTAAGAAAAGACTGGAAATATAAATCTTCTCACCCAGAAAACTTGATTATAGGAGAAATTTCAGAAGGAGTGAGAACTAGATATAATTTAGGAGAGGCAAATATAGCATTTGTTTCTAAATTATAACCTAAGAAAATTGATGAAGCTCTTCAAGACGAAGCTTGGATTTTAGCTATGCAAGAGGAGTTAAATCAATTTACAAATAATAAAGTTTGGTCTCTGGTTCCTAAACCTCTCAATAAATCTATTATAGGAACTAGATGGGTATTCAAAAATAAACTAGACAAATCAGGAAAAGTAAACTGTAACAAAGCTAGATTAGTAGCTCAAGGCTATAATCAATAAGAAGGAATATACTATAATGAAACATATGCTCTTGTAGCTATATTTGAATCTATTAGAATTTTGCTTGCATATGCTATTTTTCATAGTATAAAATTGTTTCAAATAGATGTGAAAAGTGCATTTTTGAATGGTTTATAGATGAAGAAGTTTATGTGAAACAACCCCTAGGTTTTAAAGACATTGATAAACCAGATTATGTTTATAAACTTCATAAAGCATTGTATCGATTAAAACAAGCACCTCGTGCTTGGTATGATCATCTGAGTTCGTTTTTTAATAAAAATGACTTTATTAGAGTTCAAGTAGATAAAACATTATTTAGGAAAAATATTTAAAATGATTTTATCATTGTACAAATATATGTAGACGATATCATTTTTAGTGCAACTTCTAAAAAATTATGTTCAAAATTTGAAAATTTTATGAAAAGTGAATTTGAAATGAGTATTATTGGTGAATTAAAGTTCTTTCCTAGTTTGCAAATTAAACAAGCTAAAGAAAAGATTTTTGTTCATCAACAAAAGTATATCAAAAAACTTTTAGTCAAATATAAAATGGAAAATGATAAACCAATGTCAACTTCTATGCATCCTTCAATCTTCTTATCTAAGGATAAAGTTAATAAGAAGATTGATCAAACTCTTTTCAGAGGAATTATTGGTTCTTTGTTATACCTAACTGCAAGCAGACCTGATATATTTTTTAGTGTCTATTTGTATGCAAGATTTCAAACAGATCTTAGAGAATCTCATTATATTGCTATCAAAAGAATATTGAGATACTTGACAGGTTCTACTAATCTTTGCATAATGTATGAGAAATGTAAAGATTTCAGATTAATTGACTACTGAGATGCTGATTATGCTGGAGATAGGATTGATAGAAAGAGTACAAGTGGAGGCTGTCACTTTCTTGGTCATAATATAATTTCTTGCTCAAGCAAGAGGCAAAGATTAATTACTCTATCTACTACAAAGGTTGAATACATGTCAACTGCAAGCTGTTGTTCATAGTTATTATGGATGAAATATCAGTTAGAGGATTCTTTTATCTAAGAAGATCATATTCTAATCTTTTGTGACAAGACAAGTGCTATTAATCTCTCAAAAAATCCAATATAACACTCAAGGGCAAAGCGTATTGAAGTTAGACGTCATTTTATAAGATACTATGTACATAGAGGGATCATCAATCTACAATTTGTTTAGACAAATCAACAATAGGTAGATATCTTCACTAGCCCCTTAAGTGAAGACAAATTCAAGGAAATCAGACGAAATCTGAATATGGTAATGTTAAATGACCATTCGGCTGAAACTCCATGATCCAGACGATTCGTTCTTAAGAAGCTGAACAGTTATTAAAAATGTCGAAATCTCTTGTCTATGGAAGACTCGTCGATTTTACTTTTTTGAAGAATGATTGGATGAATATCAAACCTGAGATTGAAGTAGTTGGCTAGAAGAATTTCTTTGTCATCTGAGAGACGGTGTATTTGAATGAAGTATATGAGTTTTGGAAGAATGCGAAGGTGGTATACAACACCTTGGTATCGATGGTAAATGGGTTGTTAGTAATAATCACATAAGATTCTATTATGAAGGCTATTGGGTGTTGAAATAAAGAAGCAGAGCTGTTTAACAATACAGATTGGATTGCTCAAAGTCATATAGATAAAGCGAACATCAATCGAAAACTATATGGATCTAGTAATCTAGGAGTCAAAAAGTCTTCAACACTCATTCCAAAGGCTAGGGTTCTTCATTCACTTTTTCTCCATTGTATCTTACCAAGAGTAGGATCAAAGGACTTGGTGACAATGAATGATGAACTTTTTCTGTTTCATCTACTCACTCACCAACCTGTTAATGCTTCGTTCTTGATTCTGATGTATATGATAAAGGCTAGGGAGGATTATCATTTGAAGAGTAGTTCTTTACTTTATGGTATGTTGTTATCAAGATTCTTTAAAGAATTTAAAATCCTACTTGATGGAGGAAATAGAGTAAAGATGAATGTTAAGAGTGTTATCAATGCCTCTAATATTCACAAAATGGGGATCAAGACTGAAGCCGAATCGGATGTAGATTTTATACCGAAAGCACAGTCTAAGGGGGAGCTTTCAGTAAGACGAAGCAAGAAAGAAAATGTTTCGTCAGAAATACAAGAAAAATCTCCATCGTCCGAAAGAATATCAGTAGAGAAAAAGGTTGAACAATCGTCTAATGAACAGATAAAAGCCAAGACGTTTCCAAAAAGGAAGGAAAGCAAGGTTCAACAACTAACTCACCAAGTGTCTTTAAAGAGGAAGGATAAGGCGCCCCAATAAAAAAGGCCCGAGAAGTCAAGAAGGTCACCAAGATTAATGACCTTACGACAACAAGAATAGAAGAAGTAGAAAGTTCTGATTCTTGTTGGAGATTCTGAGAGTAAAAAGGAGCAAGGGCAACAATAGTAGCCTACCAAATAAATTATCTCTATCCCTCAGACTTAATCAACATAACCATATGGAGAGACAAAGATAAAAAGGAATTTAGTATTTGAGAAAAAGAAGCATCAACAACAACTTTCTTCCAAATCAGTAGAAGAACAAAAGAAGACGAAGCTTATTTAGAAGAAGGTTTCATCATCTGAGGTTCCACAAAAGACACAGACTGTTCAATAACAACTAGTACATTACAACCCTCCTCAACTGATAAAGAAAAAATATTTGATGATGAACGTCATAGAAGAATCAATACCTGATCGTAACAGAGGTGCAATTATCATCAGAGAACTTTCTAAAAAGACAATTCAGGTTCAAGTTAAATCTATAACTGTAAATGATCAGATGATACATCTTTTAAGTCCTGAATAATGAAGACTATAGAGTATTCTGCGAGATGAAAAGACATAACCATATCCATTAAAGATCCTTATACAATCTATTCAGTAACAAGTAGAAAGACAAACAAGATTGTACCAGATGTATAACCTATACTCGCAGCACCAGTCATACAAAGAAAAAGGAAAGAAGAAGTTTCCTGAAGGACACTAAGATGATCTCACAGAAGAATAGATTCAAGTGGTAGTGAAGAACATAGAAGATATATGTCATGCAACTCAATATGTAGGTGTCTATATTCCACATCATATATCAAGGGAATCAGGAATTAATTTTGCAGAATCTACCAAAAATGAAAGTTTCAAGGTAGTTGGTACAATATCAGAAGGAAGGTAGAAAAGTATCACAATTGAAGGTATCGATTTTAACTTAGAAATCTTTGTGCATTTACTTATTCATTTCAAACCCTTAGGTTTCATTTCTTTAGTTAAAACTATTTTACACCTTCTAGGGCAATTGATATACAAATTACCCAGACCTGATGATCTTGATATCCCTGAAGGAAAACAACCTTTCAAATTATCCTCAATTAAAATCATAGAATTAGACGATTCACCTAGAAAACAATTTGTTTTTAAACACACTCATGCATTTAGTGAAATACTAAAAGATGCTACTGTTAATTCGGAGTTCTTGAAGAATTTCATCAAATGGAATGAAGCTAGTCACAAGCAGACAGAAGTTTAGTAAGCCTTAGCTAAAAACATTGAAGAAATTTATACTAGAGTTGATGAACTAAGTGATACAGTGGGTGATCTTCATAAGGAAATAGCACTTCTGCGTGTTTCTATAGAAGAAGACCTCAAGAAGATCCACATTGATTTCAACAAATGTTTTCTGAAATTTTGAAGCGTCTAAAATGAACTATCTTTTTTATTAATAACAAATAAGAGGAGAATAGCATAAAGAATTAGAAATTTTTTTATCATTGAATATCTTGCTTCATTTTCGTCTGAATATTACTTTATTTGTCTGAATATTATTTTTATCTTCTAATATTATGATTATTTGTTATCATAAAAAAAGGGAAGATTGTTAAGTCAAGAAGACTTCACTTCTTCTATAAATTTTGATGAAAGTCAAATAATAATAATCACAGAAGTGTGTGAACTATTTTGATGAATTTATTAAGTGCGTAGATAAATGTAAGTGGCACAAATCATCAAATCAAGATAATACTTAAGTAAAATCTAAAAGAAGACGGATCAGACGAAGTGCTTAGTCTAAGACACCAGACGAAGCATATGAATCTATGTAAGATGATGTAATTGAAGAATGTACTAGAACACCAGTTAGTTGGAGTTGGTTACAGGATTCAACTAATAATAGTTTTTAGAAAATTTGACAAGCAGAATTCTCAAGAAGACCGTTGAAGATTTATTTCATAAATATTAGTTATAGTTGTAAACAAAAATAGATACAATACAAAAAGAGAAAAGAATTATGATTGTACAAAATACACTCAGATAAATTCTATGCTCAAGTGCTCACGCAGTGAAGAAATATTTTCAGAAAAGAGAGAAAAGAAAGAAAGAAACAGAGCTAATATATCTGTAATGTGAAGCTCATACAATATCTTTTCGAGTGAAAGAAAAGCTAGAGCCTGAAGAGGCTAAGGAAGCAGATAAATAATATTTTGTGAAAGAGATCTAAAGAGGCTCTGCAAGTGAAGAAATAATACTTGTAACATTGAAGGATATAGTGAAATCTCAAACAACCTCTAAGGACTAGACGTAGCCCAAGGTTAAGGGTGAACTAGGATAAATTGTGGTGTCATATTTTCTAACTCTTATCTCTTTATTCTCTTGTTGTTAGAAGAATAGATACTAATTTTTGTTGTTGCATTACTCACCAAAATAAGTGAATTGTTTTTGTAATTGTCTGAATTTGTAAAGAAAATCAAGAAGATTCTAAAGATTAATATCTTAAAAGATTTAACACAATTCAACCCCCTTTCTTGTGTATTTTACATATTCTATGTGAGTTCTATATTAACTAGTAATTTACTTCAATATGTGCATCTAGTCTAAGAAAAATGTTAAAGGGCAAGACAAATTGATACATAGCAATTTAAGTTGATTAGGCCTATGAAATGATGACATGTGGCATTGGAAATGTAACATCCCATCATCGATGGGAACGGTAAAATAGTAATTTGGAACTAGTTATGAGTGTGTAAACTAGTCTCGGCATGTTCATGCATAATATGGCCTCCATATACATCTAACTTGTAATTTTTGTATATGCATATGATTGTACCGACATTTAAGACATTTCCCGGCATATGTGTCTATAACTGTGATTTTTGTGAACAATGTGATTTTTGTGCTTGAAAAATTAATTGGAGTGATTTTTGTGTGTTTTATATTTTTGGAAAATTTTAGGATTTTTTCTAGAAAATTTCGGAAAAAATTTTCGGACCAAAAAAATCGCCAAGCGGCGGACTGATTGGTTTTTAGTACTAGAAATGACTGTCCAATGACACTGAAAAATTAGATACATGATTTTAGGATTTATTGCTTTGAGCCATAAGAATTTGGAGAGAATTGGAGTAGAAATTGAATTGTTATTGAAGAGGAAAGAAATGAGTGGTTAAAAATAAGACAAGTGGCAAGTGATACTTGTCACTTGCCTACTATGTCTTATACTTTGTGTTTAATTAACTCCCTCATTCTCGATGCTTTCCTTGTGTGAAGCTTACACTC
>JAOTAZ010072035.1:0-15762 GCA_025629785.1 Erythroxylum oxycarpum | reverse complement strand
AATAATAACAACAACAACAACAACAACAACAATAATTACACAACTAAAATTTTATTAGAGTTACAAGTTAATAATAACATAATTCAATATAGTAAAATAAATATTGATACAATTATAAAATAATCAATGAATTACATCTTCCAAATATATTATACTATAGGGGCATTTCTGTCATTAACACTATTTTTTATTCTGTCTCCTGTAACCAAACACATTTCTATCATCAGGACGAAGACAATTTTCTCTGTTCTATCCACTGCAACCAAACATCTCACTGTCTCCAATTCTTGTTCTGTTCCGTCTCGTCTCGTTTCCGCATGTTGAAGACGCTAACCAAACAGACAGTTATATTTTTACAAAATCTCCACTAATTTTAACGACTTCCTTATAAAGGTCTCTATGTTCCAAGAACAAATTTGTAATATGTTAATATATTTTCTTCTTTTAAATTTGAAACTCACTAAAGGACTAGCCCTTGTTTTATCATCAGAAATCAAAGCCACCACTCTAGCCTAATGCCCAATGGAAGCTAAATATGACAAGCCTAGCAAGCCCTTATTAAGTCAAAATTACTTTACGATTAATAATTTTGATGATAAACAAAAAGCAGACGGAAGATAAACAAAAAGCAGACGGAAGATAAACAAAAAGCAGACGAATAAAAAGCAGACGAAAGATAAACAAAAAGCAGACAGGAATAAAAAACAGACGGAAGCATTAGTCTGAGTCAGTTATAGAACTCAATTGAATAACCGTTTCTTTAAAGAATCAAAAAGCAATTGAAGATGAAGGCTATAAATATAAGTCGAAGTTGAAGACTGCGGGGTTACTACTACTACTAGTACACACATACAAAGAGTGACAAGAATTTACAAAAGTTAGCAAAAATTATACAACCTTTTAAGAGAGATTACTGTGCAAAAGCTAGAGCGATACTTTCTACAACAAGCTCGAAACACTTTGTAGTTTGAAAGAGATACAGATAGCCTAAAGAGGTTAAGTGTGAAAGAATACTGATTGTATAGAGACCTAAAGAGGCTCAGAGAAAAAGAATACTTGTAAAGCTTTGAGAGATAATGAAATCTCAGAAAGTCATCTGAGAACTGGACGTAGCTCACGGTTTGGGTTGAACCAGTATAAAAATTACTGTGTCGAAATCTCTCAACTCTCTCTCTCTTAATCGTTATTTTCGATATTACTGTTTTACGCAAGTCTCAAAAAATCTTTTACAAGCGTGATTTACAGTAGATCTTTTGAAACGAACAAGTTTTGTTTTAAGCGAAAGAATTTTTCAAAAAGGGGTTTAAAGAAAAGTTTACCACAATTCAACCCCCCCTTCTTGTGCATCTATATATAATTATTGAGTATTGTATTAACATGTGATTCACTTCACATAGATGCAGCATCTGGAGGATCTTTAATAAGGAAGATGGTTGACGAAGTAGAGGAATTATTGGAGGAGACAGAAAGTAACATATCTTTGGACGATGGACAAAGTAGATATCACACAACTTTCTAAGAGAAAAAGGGACCCATAGCTGTTGACTTAATAGTGGAAATGCAATCCAAAATTGACAGGTTAGCCTGACAACTTAATAACATGAAAGCCTCCTCTTTAGCTCTTGTGAACCATGTGGACAAGACAACCATAATACCATCAACTACTTTTTTATGCAAAACAATAAGTCAGAGCAACTTAATTACATAGGACCACATTTTGGTCAAGGAGGGGGGAACAATCCTTACTCAAACACAAATAATCGTGGGTGAAAGAACCACCCAAACTTTTCCTGTTTAAACAATACAGGAGTTCAATTCTGCCCTCAAGGGCCACCTGAATTTCATCAGGAGCAAACAAATACGAGCGCTTAGTTGGACAAAATCTTGGACAAGATCCGAAGCATGGATGAAGCTCATAAGAGGTTGGAATAAAGGTTTGAACAACTAATGAAAAATCATAAATCTTCCATCTACAACTTAGAAGTCCAAATGAACCAATTGGCCAATGCATTATCTGCAAGAAGTGCGAGGAGCCTTCCGAGCAATACTAAAACAAATATGAAGGAAAGGATAATGCCGATCACCCAGGCCACTGAAGACGAGCTCAATCAAGTTAAAGAAGTAAGGGAAGAAGAAAAGAAAAGGGCTAACAAAAGCTCTCTACAAAATAAATATAACCTGACAAAAATCAAGCAGTATCGTCCTGCAATTCCATACTCCATTCTAGTGCAAAGAAAGCCAAAAGAAGCATATTTGAATGAGGTTCTTGATATAATAGAGCAACTGAAAACACAACTTGCCCTTATGGAATCTGTAAAAGAGAAGTTAATAAATAGATAGGAACCAAAGAAATCAGGACATGAAGTTTTAAGTAAAGAGAACTCCAACAAAGTGATAGCACTACCACAGAAGCAAGATGATTCAAGGGATTTTTATATTCCTAGTACTATTGGTAGAGTCAAAGTGGATAAGGCTTTTACAGACTTAGGAGTTGGCATAAGTATGATGCCTTACAATTTATGCAAAAAGATGGAGTTAGGTGAATTAACACCAATCAGGATGTGTGTGCAAATGGTTGATAAATCAATCCACCATCCTAGGGGCGTAGTCATGGAAGTTCTTATTAATGTTGACAAATTCACCTTTCCTACGGACTTCATCATCTTAGAGATTAAGGAAGATTTGGAGACACACCTTATCTTCAAACGACCATTTTTAGCTATCACCTAGTCTCTTATAGACATTGATGAAGGCGAGTTAACTCTAAGAGAGAGGGATGAGAGCATCATTTGAAGTATTTGATGGTACAAGAAATTCTTTCAAATCTGTGGATCCTATCAAGAGAAACGAGTCTTGTGAAAAATTGGAGTAGAGTTATACTCACAAGGACCCACCAGAAAAGCCACAAATTCGAAAGAATAATCAAAAGAAGAAGACGAGGAAGAAAGGTGGTGGTAAGCACAGTGTGGTAGCTCACTTATAGGTTATGAAACCTATAGGGGGTGCTATAAGGACACGATTTGTTTGTACCACTTTCAGCAAAAGAAGTACGCCGCGCTAGTAATGATAAATGAAGCGTTGCATGGAAGGCAACCCATGATATTTTTGAAAAATAAAATAATATATATTAAATAATAGCAAAAGCTAATACACGATCCTAAACAAGGATCATACAATTATAGACAAAATAGGCTATGCTAATCAGTATGTATAACAAAATACAAAATATACATCAAATTAACCACATTGCTCTAAAATCGTGGCTAATTGTGCATTGCTTTCATTGGCTATCATACTAATCATGTTGACAATTTTCTCGACAAGTTCATTCTTATGCTGCTCCTTATTCTTATAGAATCTCCTATTCCTTTCTCTCCAAATGTAATAGATTACCATTTGAAATGAAGTCTTGATGAGGATCCTATTCCTCTGACCTATTTTGGTGCATCTAATGATAGTATTCAATGTCGCATGCCATACAAAATTGATGCTTGGAAGTTGTATCATACTCAAAATACCCATGATTTTAACTTTTGTTGTTTTATCTTTTGCTATAGATTAGGATTTCAATTCTGTTTTGCGTGTTTTTTTGTTACAAGTTAATATCTTGGAAAATCAAGTTGGGTTTTCTTTGTCTCTCTCTTTTTTTCACAATGGAATGGAAGGGTATGGAAGACAAAACAATAAGGTGATGATGCAAATATAAGGTAGGGAAGAAATTTGGGAGTACATAATAAAAAGAATAAAAAAGTGAAAGGAGAGTAAAATTTCTAGTGTCACGATCGTGACTTAATTTTGAAGTCTGAACCTTCTGTCACAATCGTGACCTTATTCTAAACCTTCTGTCACGATCGAGACATCTTAGAATAGTCCTAGATGAAATTAGGAGTTTAGGAAAAGTTGTTGGGATTAAAAAGAAAATAATATTAGAACAAATCAAAAAGATCAATTAAAATTCATCTAGGACTTAAAAAAAAAGCCATAAGAATGCTATATTCTTTCGTTGTTCTTTATTCTTGATTCTTTTGTTAATTTTACTATAAACTAGTTGGGATAAGTAACTAGATATGATGAGCCGTAGAATTTATAGTTTGAAATGATTTCTTTATTTTTATGAAAAATTATAGCTTCTTGAGATTCATTAAAGTTTTTATGTTATATTGAATTACAGTAATGAAGATAAAAGATTCATCATATTCATATATAGGATTGAAGTAGTGTAGAAGGTATTCTATATAAATAATGGTGATTTCATGAATCCTAGCTATTAGGATCCACAATCTTTTCGAGTTAGGGCATAACTTATAAGGGGAGTCTATATATCATTTTAATGCAATCTTAAAAAGAATTATGATAAAAGATTCAACATATTCATATATAGTATTGAAGTAGCATAGAAGGTATTCTATATAGTATAAGTCATAATGTGAATAATGGTGGTTTCATGAATCCTGGCTATTAGGATCCACAATCTTTCCGAGTTAGGGTGTAACCTATAAGGGGAGTCCATATATATCATTTTAATGCATTCTTTAAAAAAAATTATGATAAAAGATTCAACATATTCATATATAGGATTGAAGTAGCATAAAAGGTATTCTATATATCATAAGTCATAAAGTGAATAATGGTGGTTTCATGAATCCTAGCTATTAGGATCCACAATCTTTCCAAGTTAGGGTCTAACCTATAAGGGGAGTTTATATATCATTTTAATGCATTCTTGAAATAATTTGTAATCAAAGATTCAACATATTCATATATAGGATTGAAGTAGCATAGAATAGGCATTGTATATGTCTTGATGGTGAGTATATGCTTACAAATTTAAGATTCTTATCGGTCCAAGAAACTAGAACTAGTCATTATATTGGAATAAATTCAAGCATAATAATGTTTGGATGGTGTCTTATCTAGATCTAGTTATTGAATTGACTGTTTATTGTTATTGTTGATTTGATTTAGTTTTCTAAATTCCTATTTTAGTTTATTTCATCATAGATTAACATTGGACTCACCTAGACTATACTATAAAAAAGATGATAAGTACTATACCATAAAAAAGATGATAAGTATACTTACCTGTGTGATTTCTTTAATACTGTTCATTATATGTCATTTTATTTAATCATAATTTGTATTATAGTTCAAAGGTTTTCTTTATTTTCAGTAGTAACTACTTGCCTTGAATTCAACTTACATATTTACATATTCAATATTTATTTATATTGTCTATTTTCTTAACTTGTCTTTCAATGTTCATATTTTATATTTTATACAAAAATTATACAAAAATTTATAAATATAAGTTTTTTAAAAGAAATCTCTTAAATATGATTATCCAACAAATGACTAGAGTATTCTTTGAAAACTTATTTCTGTTTATCCTTATAACAGCGCTTTTCATAAGATTTAAAATTTAATTTTCTAAACATTTTAATTTTTTTTTTGTTATCTCTATATAAACATGTATATTTTTATGATGCCTATAAGTCCAGCATTGAATATCTTGAATAAGCTAAGTGGAAAAAAGAAGAAAGAAGAGTGGTTTTTTCTATTGAGATAATCTCAATTTTATTCTTGAGTTCAAGTGTTTCAGTTACAATTTTAATTCGTAACAAAAGTCTACTTGATCCGAGGAACAGGCAGGAGACCATTATCAGGATACCAACTCCGTGAAAGAAAATGAAGACAACATATAAAAATCAGGCTTAGAAATTTGCAGCCATCTCATACAGTACTGCCTAATCGTTAATTATGTGATTTACTTTCGAACTCCTGTAATGTGTCAGCAATTTCCATCATGGATGGCCGGTATTCAGGCTGCACATGAAGACATCTAAAAGCAAGGACAGCCATCGCAAAAGCTTGTTTCGGAGCATACCTTCCGTCCAATCTTTGGTCCATTATTCTGCGCAACCTACGCTTCTCTGACAAGGATGATCTTGTCCAGTGGACAAGGCTACGTTGCTCCGGTGGACGTCTTTTATCAATTGCCTTTAATCCGGTTAACATCTCCACCAACACCACTCCATAACTGTATACATCGCTCTTTACATACAGGTTTCCTAAGGAACATTTATTCATAACCATAAGTGACGTTTTGAAGCATCTATTTGCACTTCATCCATATCTAAAGGATGTCAAATATTACCTCTGGTAGTATATTCTGGAGCAGCATAGCCAACTGTTCCCACAACATGTCCTGTTACATGTGATCTGCCATCTGAGGGTCCCATTTTGCCAAGCCGAAGTCCGATATCTTTGGATTATAAGACTTCAAAGTTTGAAGAAATAATATGTTAGAGAAGAGTAAATGTTTGTGAACTATGTGCAGTGCTTTTGATGGTTTCATTTGATCTTCTAAAAGAAAATGATACTACAGCTTCAGTTACCTCATCAAGGAGAACATTTGAGGACTTGAAATCCCTAAAAATTATAGGCTTCTCCATAGAACTGTGCAAATATGACAAACCTCGTGCCATTCCAATTGCAATCTTAATTCTTACTTCCCAAGGAAGCGACTGACCCGAGCGTCCTCCACCAGCAGAAAAGATGGCAAATCATTGATATGGCTGTCTTAAAACAACAAATTTAACATCGTCTAGTATTAAGGCCTACTTACTTCCAAACAAATGATAATTTAAGCTTCCTTTGGGCATGAGTTCATAAACGATGAGTAGCTCTTCATTTTCTTTGCAGTAACCCAAAATCCTTACAATGTTCGCATGAGAAAGCCTCCGCAAGAAACCTATCTCTGTCTGCACTGAAGATTATGGTCAAGTGGTTTATGGTTTATGGGAAAGCTATAACAATTACCACAGGTAAGATATGTTCACCCTCACCCTCCATTGTCGATATCCTTGTTTGCTGGTTGAATCCAATTTTTTTACAGCAATTGGCCGGCTCCTGGTGTGTTGAGACGTAAGCCAACCCTTATAGACACTCCCGAAACCTCCTCTTCCCAGCACCCTGTTTCTTTTAAAATTAGAAGTTGCAGCCTCGAGCTCTGCGTAGCTGAAAGCTTTCAAGTTGGAGTCGATTTCCCAATCTGGAAGAGCCTCGTCACCAGCTGTCGCAGCTTCGAATTCGTTGTCATCAACGACGTTCCAAACTGCTGCAATGACTCCACTAGCTTGTGACATCCATGTCGTCAAATTGGTGGTCGCCATGGAGAACCAGCTATTACGGGACACATTGGTGCCCAGAAAACTTGAATGGCCTGTAAAGAAAGTTATATGTTTCAATTGACCGAAAGACTTGGGCTAAGTATTGTTCCTGAGATTTTTTCTAACTAAGCTTCTCTAATCCATCGCATGATTCTTTCTTTGATGATTAAATATCCTGTTGTTTCTCTTCCTGAAGTTTGCTTCATTCTAAATCTTGTTCATGAATTCAATGATCCAAACAAGTGTCTCATGCTAAGAGGTGGTTGACGACTGGATATTACCATATCCGGAAGTTGTTTATATGAGACCTGATGAACCTAATGAACTCACTCTCTTCCATCTACACCCTAAACTGAATTCAAGGCAAGACCCATTACACGATCCCAGCGTCAGTTTTTGTTCCAGTATTCCCACAGAAGGTTTGAACTACTGTACGATCATTATATTGATCTAAGTACACTTGTTGGATATATCTGCAGAATCGGTGATCGTACGGCTACGCAGTGAATGAAAGCAAGTGTACGTGTGCATGATAATTGAAAGTTAAAGAAACAAAGAAAGTTAAAGAAACAAAGAAATTTAATGTACCGTCACTGAGATGTCCGATAGGGCTAATGGCGGTGTCAGAGTCATGGATAGGACTGAGTGGCGGAAGTTGATCGGGTGATCGTACTGAGGATGAAATCGGAGCTGGATGTGATGATGAACCTGGTGTTATGGTTTTTGCTGTGCAAGCGCAACTCCAGCAACAACCCATAATCTAAGAATGTTTCTGCTTCTGGGAAATTATTGTTCCTAGATATAAAGGGAAATGGGTGAGAAGAGACGATGAATATTATTGATTATGACTTCTTTGCAGCAATTCAATTCAGTAGTGGTGGTCTGTATAAAAGAAGGTAGTTAACGATGCTTGTCAATCATTAGTAGAAGAGGGCCAATATCATCTATACTTTGCCAGAGTTTTAAGTTTGATTAAGGTTTATATATAAGACTATTGGCCTTTTCAGGAATAAAGCGATATTAATTAAGGTAGAATTAATATATGCAGAATTTTCATTTTGTTATTTTAAATAATGTGCAATTGTATAATTTTGCAAGACAATGAATATATATATCCTTATTAGTTAATGGAATCAACAAATCAAATCTCAAATCTTTCAAATCAAGTCACTGATTAGAATTTCTATTTTACCAAATTAAACTCGTAGAAATTGTTACGAACAAGTAATTCACAATTGTCAACGTACAACGCTTATACAGGCATATGAAAGCAACCACCTCATATGCATTCATTAAAGTGGAAATGGAATCCTCTTCTTCACCATTTCCATATCACTAAAGTGCAATCACTACAACAAAACTGTATTTTTAACGTCGTTTGAGAAGTAGACGTCGAGAATGAGCTAAGCTTTTCACCATGTTTTTAAACACGTCATTAAAAGGTCCAGTATTCTGAGACGTCGTATTTAGACGTCGAAGAAAGTTGAAGTGTTTGACGTCGTTTCGGTAGAAAGACGTAGGAAAAAACAAGAAACAACGTCCTTGAGAAGTAAACGTCGGAGAATGCCTTGTCCACGTAATTAGTTACCCTCCAGATTTATCGATCACTCTCCCGCCCACGCGTTTCCCTTCCGTCTCTGATTTGTGTCACTCTTCCCCCCAGATTCAATCCCTCCTCCTCGAACCGCCCCAGATTCATTCTCCTCCTCAAACCAGATTTATCACTCTCCCCCCCAGATTCATTCCCTCCTCCTCGAACAGTGTCGCCGACGTTTCTGTCGCCTTCCGTCTGTCATTGTGGAGGTTGCTTCACCAGTTGACGGCCGTCTATCATCTACAGTCGGAGTGCGTGTGCGTCTTGGTTGAGGTAAGTCATTGAAGTCGACGATGTAATCTGGGTTTAATTGAGTTTAGAATGCCCTCTTTGTTTAAACGATTAAATGTAGATCATTGTCTGCCTCTTTGCTTAATTCTAGAATTCTGGAATAAGAGGCTTGCGATTATTTTGGTGAGGCTTGCGATTATTTTGGTGAGCCTTGGAGTTCTGGCAATACAAATGGAATTTGCGTTTGCTCTGGAGAACCACTAAAACTTTATGCGATAGTTAGATTTTGGTTTATGGGCAACGATATGAAAAAAGCTAAAACTATGAATACCCAAATTGTCTTGGCGTTTTCCTCTTATTATTCTTGTATCTTTGCTTGAGTAGATGTTATGTGAGCATCAATTGCATCTTGGAGTGCCTTGGATTAGGTACATGGTCTGGAAGATATAGACGAGTTATACAGTGGTTCTTATTAGCTATATCTTGAAAATGAGTTTACAATGTTGCAAGTTCTTTGAATTAGATTTTACAATGATTACATAAAATGCAACTTCTTTGCTACTTGTATACTACTTGTATATGCATTTAGAATAAATGTATCTCTCTAGCTCTCGTTTTCTGGATCCTGATGCTTCTGTATACTGTTTTCTTGCATGTATTGGATCCTGATTATACAGTTTGCTAGGAGCAGGACCTGATACAGAGCAAGTGACTTATATAAGGTTAGAGTCTCAAGTTTTCCTCTGTTTTCCTTTTCTCATACCAAGTGACTAGTTAAATCCAATGAGCTGATACAGAGCAATAGGTAAATAGGGATGTATAAGCAAATAATGTAGCTACGTCAATGTACAGGTTACCTCTGAAAATAAAGTATGTCAATGAAATAATATGTCACCAATTAACGAGGCAATATGCAAGTTCAATTATCCCCTCATTTCACATGCAAACCTACTCTTTTAATAACATCTAGTAACTCACCAAATAATATTTCTATAAGCTCACTTAACTGCTCATCAAGTGAAGAAAGCTGCTGTGAATTTCATCAAGTTCTCATTTATGGTTATTATAGATGATATTTGTGTTAAAGAATACAATCCTCCTTAATGAATTTTTAATTGTACAAGAGAAAGCTATTGACAAAATTTAATTGGGACATTGAATGTTGAAATAAAACTAAGTGAAAGAGAGCACATATAACTAAGTAGATAAGAACCACAATTATTAAAGAAGTTTATTAGTCTTTACATTCATGTGAAGCAAAATAGGATAAATGTGGATCTTTAGTTGGTATCGATTACCATATATTATTAGGGAAATTGATTTAGTATCAAGGTTTAACTTTCTAAATAAGCATATATGAGCTTCTTTGGTATATGCTTATATACTATGAAGATCCACTTATCTTGAATTGTTGAGTACTAATTATAATGTCCTAATAAGCAAAAAAGGAAACCAAATAATGTAATGAAGAACAGTCCAAAATGTCATGACATGATCTTAAATTACAGACAAGTTGAGTTATTCATCATAATAATATAATGTTATGTTATATTGAAGCCTAATTGAATACTATAACAAAAAACTCTAGATTGCAAACTCATTTTGGAAACCCCTCACTAATAGCCCTTTATTGGAAAACATTGACAAGAAGCCCCTAATTGAAAACCTTATAGAAAAGCTGTACCAAAAATTCCTTATTTGCAAATGTATAAGAATATGGGTAATTATAACATGTTATTGGCATAATGTTCTGCAGGTTTTGGAGTCCTATAGTCTTGGCATTAATGTTTCCTTTTGCTTTTGATTTACTTGCTTCTATGATTCAATGTCTATATTTTCCTATTCTTTTGCATGTATATAAAGCCGTTTTACTATATTTTTACCTCAAGCTAAAACATTTTGGTTGTTTGCAAATGTGTTTTAGTCTTAAAAGATTGTCATTAGATTATATTATGTTGATGGAAAGAAAAGATGTCAATCATCTTCGGCTATTAAACTAGAGTGGACACAGATCATTCCTCCTTTTTGAATGAGGATGGTGTGGCTTTGTCTAACCAAAGCAAGTTACTAAGTCTTTTTTTTTAATGGAATTGAATTTTCACATAAAAGGTTGAAAGAAAAGCTAACTTTACCAGTACTTTAGTGATGAGAATTTAGAAAAAAGAGTATACTAAGCTACTTAAGCATCCCAAAATTTGCATAAATAATAATAACTACTGCTCCATATATTAATAAATGTTAAATATAAAGATAGCTTGTCACAAAAGATGATTATGTGAAGCCTAATGGCATTTACTAGCTCTTTGATGAATTGGTCACAACTCCTTTTCTTTTAGTAGAAAATGAGTCTATTTGTTTCATCCCAAATATGTAGCACCAAATTAGATAAGGCATTGTAATAACACCTTTTGTGATCATTCTTTGTAACTAATATTGGTGATGATTTATGATGAATTGGTTATTGTCTACATAACAAGTGCAGACGAAAGTACCCAGAAAGGGAGCAAAAAAGCAAAAGAAAATTAATGATGCTGTTGTCTACATGTGCCTAATGTTGATGACTTGTTACTTTTTTGTTGATTTTCATGATGTACAACCTTGCTGAGTCTTTTGTATGTAGTGATTACCATTGGTTAACATTCTAGTTTCAATGGTTGTTTACTGGTGAGTACTGATTAGTTTTTAGTGTGTTGTAATGACATTCATTTATGGTTGCATGTTAAATTCTAACTAGAAACCTTGATTTAAGTTCTTGGTTTTTTTTTTCATGATATTCACTTGTGGTCGAATGTGAAGTCCTAATAGGTAGCCTTTAGTAAGTTCTTGACTCTTTTTAATATTCACTTGCCATTGAATAATACGTTCTTCTAACCATATACAAATGTTCCGTACACACCATAGAAAAGTTTTACCGACAACAAAGATGGTCCATTTTGAACTGTGGACTAGATAATATTCTTCTTAGAGGGTTTTGCAATGAACTCACATTCAAATTACTTGTTTACTTACTTTCAACCAGAAAATTGGCTATTGAAGTCTAATTTTAAATGGAATAAATGACCATTAGACACAAAATCCATGCATTACTTTACCATTGTTGCTTATCTAACTTGATGCAACAAAAGTCTGTGGCTTGAGAATTATACATGAAAAGGATTTACTATGGATAAAATGTTTATTATGGATAAAATGGATGAACAGACATTATTTGAAGGATAAAAGCATCTGCACAATTAATAATGCATGATTCTTCTTGAAGTTTAACATAAATCTTAAAATGGGGGGATGTTATATAGGATTTTATTCAAATTAGGATTGGTAATAGGTTGAACATGTGGCTCTAAAATGATAATTAAGATTGGTAATAGGTTGAACATGTGGACAATTTAGGTTACTGTTGTTTATGTTCCGAACAAATGACCATACACAAGAAGCTACATCTATTTCCAATAAAAAATAGCATTAGTTCACCTTGACTTACCTTGGCAGATTTTAATACCATTATGTTTTCTAATGAATCAGAAATCCACTGGTGTAATCTTAGTTCCCGCAACAAATGATTGCATTAAGTTGATAAATCTGTTATAACTTCTGAAAATTATTCCTCCAAGTTTTAGAAGGGTCAGAAACTTCCACATTTTTCTTAACTTCTGTAACTTCTGTAATTATTTTGGCCTATGTGTTGGTTTCCAATAATTTAAAATTACATATTTAATTCTTAATGTTCATTGAGATTAATTTTAATATAAAAAGTATAAAATAAAAATTTTCTTATTTAATAAGAAAAATCATAGATGACCACTAGTAATTGATTATGTAATTAGATCCTTATGTTTAACAATAAGTTCCATATTCTTTAACTAATATACCTGATAAAACTAATTATATGGAAATATAGATTCATAAAATTAAAATAGAGAAGCATATTCATTTAAGTGTTTTGTCAAATTCTTTGTTATTATGAGAACATACATAGGCATGTAGTAATTTTCGTCCAAATTTCATATTTGTTTTCAAGGCATTTCACTTACAGAAAGTTTTATGTAGCTTGCTACGTCAACTTTTCCATTCTTTTTAATGAGATTATAGTTTTGCACCTAATTGGAAGGTTTAATAGAAATGAGAATGCCGACATTTCCATTTCATGAACCACATTTGGGTATTGGCGATTTGACACCTGAAGTTTTAGGAATGCAAGAAAATGTTTAAACCAATAATCATGTAGGATCATCGTATTCATGGCAGTTTTTGGGAATGAAAGTAAACACGACAAGGACAACTCAAATTCTATACCTTTTTTAGTGTTTCCTAAAAATGGAAGAAAAAGTAGCACTCTTCTTTGCCACAGCCTACCTCACCCTTACTAATGGACGAGGAATGCCATTTTGTTTTCCCAATTCATAATATATATATATATATATATATATACTCTTTTCTCTAATAGAATCCCCTTGAAACTTCTATGGAAAGCTTTTCTCTATCGGATCTATGAAGTAATCTTCATGTTTCTGCTGTCCTCGTTTCATAAGCATGTCTCCACTTCTTAATTTTGACTTTAAATGCTACTATAATGTCTCATCAAATGCCTAATATAGTGCCTTCTCTCTTAGTTAACCTTTATAATTAGCTTTTATATTTCGAAATTATGGTTTCTAAAGTGAGCATAGTTAGTCACATGGTCATGTGTACGAGTATGACCTTGCCCCTCAAAAACTCTTTAAAATGTAGCATATATACATGCTCTTAGGAGCTTATACAAGCAATAAACATGGCCGTGTATGTGGCTTATACAGGTGTGTCCACCTTCACATATGTGAAACAATGTCTTCAAAGTAGTACACGTTTGCAGTGACTTATACGTTCAGATACCATAAATGTTACTTGCACAGGCGTATACTCATCGCACATGCGTGTCACTCTAAAATAGCTTCTATTATTCTACTTTCTAATCCGATTTTACCCAAATTCTTCTCCTTTTAATTCATGAAAGTAAAAGAGAACTAATAACACACTAGAAACAAAATAAGTACGAAAAACAATAAAAATTCTCAAATGATCAAGAAAAACATAGTAAATATAGGAATAAAAACCATAGTCTATTAAGCATGTATCAAACATCTCCACACTTAAGCCTTTTCTTATCCTCAAGCAAGTTATAATTCAAATCATTAGACTTAAAAAGATCTGTACAGTTTCAACCTTAACCTGTTCATAAATTATCATATCATATCAATCAAATCAACATACAATTAAACTCAAGTTATCCTAGAAACAACTTTCATAAGCCATTATCAATAGCAATCACAATGATAATCTTTCTGAAATCAAAAGCAAAAATTTCACACTCTTACAAAGGATTCACTCAATTAACTTAAAGTGTTTAGGGTGTAGAATATAACAAACTTTCAAACCAAAGGATTCTTGTTAGGCCTTGAATTTTATTTATTTATTTATTCTTTATTTTAATTGAAATTTTTTATTTTTTATTTGAGTCTTTAAATTAGCAAGGATGAATGGGGAATTGAATGGAAACTAGAAATTAGAAATTAGAAGTGTTAGAATTAAATTAGGTGGTGTTAAGTAGCTTAAGGTGTAGAGACATAAAAGACAAAGAAGGGCAAAATAGGAGAGTCTAAGTTAGTGAAGGGCATAATTAGAACGAATAGGCTTTTGGTGTCTTAAAAATTAGAAGAAGAAGTGAGTGTCGTTAAAACCAAAGAGAAAGAAAAAAAACGTGAAAAAGGAGAGGAAAAGAAGAAGATCGTGGGAAACTTGAAAGGAAGAAGAAAAAGAAGAGGAATTTAACTTGTTGGAGGTAAGTTTTCATCTTTCTTATGCTAGATTCAAAAAGGGGATTAAATAGAGGTTAGGGTTTGTGTTGGAAATGAAGGAAGAAAGAAGAGAAAGGTGAAATCAAATGGATTTTGGGGTTTCTAAGTTAGGGATTTGGTTTTCTAGCCTAGATGAGCTATAGGTAGGTTAGGTTTAAATTTAATTTTAGCTTTGCTTTGATTCTTGATTTTATGAATTTTCCTTTGAATGTATGGATTAAATAGAAATTGGTTTATTTGAAGGGAATCAAGGGAACCTTACTCAAGAGAGAGAGGAAGGGCAACCTTGAGCTTGGATTTCTACTTTTAGGTGGGTAATACTTTTATAGTTGTTGTGTGATGGGCAAATGCCCTAATTGCGTTTGTTTGCTTTAATTTCGTAAATGTTAAATTATGGTGAGTATTTGAAAATGTATGATGAAATATGATATGTTTTCTTTGAAATAAATGAAAAGTATGGCAATATGCGAAATTGATAAATTGAAAGAAGCATGAGAATGAAATTTTATGTTTAACTAAATTGAGCATAGATTTGTTTGTGATTGGGCAAGAGAGAAACCTATTTCGTTAGTCACGTACACGCTGATCTATAGCCTTTTCCCGGCTGCCCGATTGAGGCCACGAGATCCTGAGAAATCGAACTCGTTTTGTTCACGGTGTAAACCATTTTATTTCACATAAAACTCTCTAGCCATTGATTGTGCATTTTCATTATGACTTGTTGAGTATGATACATAATAAAGTGTTATGATTAATAGAAGATTTCATGATATGCTTTATGTGATAAATTGGTAAATTATGAATTATATGATGAATTTGCGAATGATTTGGATTTCTTGATATATGTGTATTTATGCATGTTGTATGGCTCATTACCGATGGCTATAAACGTATTAGCCACTGAGCCGAGTTGCTCACCCCACTTTCCCTCCTCAGG
>JAOTAZ010072024.1:0-15774 GCA_025629785.1 Erythroxylum oxycarpum | reverse complement strand
ATGTAATCTTAGAGGTTTTAACTAGAAAGAGATTTCAGTTAATCAACTTAGGGTTAGTTGATAATAGTCTTTAGAAAGCAATTGGCATACCTTTCCAGAACTAGAGAAAGCAAGAGGAAGAGTCATATATACTTACTCATCAAAATCACCTTATAGAAAAATAATGTGAACATCCATTTGATGGAGCTCCCAATCATGAATAATAGTGATAGTAAGAAAAACAAGAAAAAATGTCATTTTAGCAACTGGAGCAAATGTATCATGGAAATCAATTCCTTCAACCTAATTATTACTAAGAATAATAAGACG
This sequence comes from Erythroxylum oxycarpum, assembly GCA_025629785.1. NCBI lineage: Eukaryota > Viridiplantae > Streptophyta > Magnoliopsida > Malpighiales > Erythroxylaceae > Erythroxylum > Erythroxylum oxycarpum. Next base: position 15,465 of record JAOTAZ010072024.1, on the reverse strand, counting down.
AGCTTTATAACACAATAGTATTGTTAGAGTTGTACTTGATCTTATACACCCATTTACACCCAATATCTTTCTTTTTAAGTTGGAAGTCCTCAATGATTTATGTACCATTACTTTCAAGGGCCTCAATTTCCTTATGCATGGCCTCGTGCCAATTAAGGTCATGAAATGCCTCAAAAAAATATGTTGGTTTGTGTCCTGTAATGATTGCGACCAAAAGACGAGCATAAAGAGTAGAAAAATTATTATTAGTCATTTAATTAACTATGGGATAAGGCATATTTGAGAACAAAGATTGAGCAAATGACATAAAGGATGGGTCTAAACAGCAAGCCGTAAGACAAACATAATCCCACAAAAGTACAAATGATTGTCGCTCTTGTTGACTACGCTTTACGCCCATCATTAGAAGCCACAGAACCAGCCTCATCATCTGTTCCATGAAAAGGAGCAGTAATAAAATTTACACCTAAGCCTAACTCAATATTATCACTCCTCTTTACGTCAAAAGTCGCAGATGTTGTCAAAGACACATTACCCTTACTATGCTAAACCACATCACACCCCCTCACCTTAGAAACACTTAGTGGACGAGTCAAAGTCAGAGAAGTTAGGGGGAGTTGGATGGAGCTTACGGGTGGTAGTGGTTCAAGGCAAAAATTAACCAGCATCATAAGCAGTAGGATGTTGTTGAATATTAGAAGTGGGAGATGAAGGCATAGAAACATTTTGAATATAGGAAAAATGATTTTCTTAGAAAATAACATCTTAAGAGTTAAAGAAATCTCCAATCTTAAGGTCATATACTCATCGTCCTTTCTTTCCATAAGGGTACCTAACAAAGATACAATTGTAACAATGAGCATGAAACTTATTCTAGTCACAAGGAACTTTAGATACAAAATAAGGAGACTCAAAACTTTTAAAATAACTATTAGAGGGTAAATGACCAAAAATAATCTCATAGTGTGTTTTGCCTTTATAAAGTAAGGATGGTGTATGTTGGATCCTGTTTTCGGAACCCAACCCTCTCGCTCTGATACCACCTATGTTGGACCCCGTTTTCAAGACCTAACTATCTTGCTCTGACTCAGACATCTGTTGGACCCCGCTTGATTCCGAAGCCTAACCTCTTGCGAAAATCATGAAACGTGAGCATACATATTCCCTTGAAGGGTTATAGCATTAAACTCTCATTAGCCATCATATATATATATTTTTCATTCTCATAATATCCCAAAAATTTACTCTCAACTTGTTCAATGGCGTGCCCATACAAATCAGTCACCATGTTTGAACTCATTTCTCCTGCTTGTGAGCAGAATTTAGAAATCTTCAAATCTGAATTTCAATTTGACTTATTCAAAGAAATCATAGCTCTAATTCTCTAGTTCACTTTGAAACAAGAATCACCTTAATCGGAGCTCTATAGCTCAGGATATTCTTAAAAAGCTCAAGTCTGCTCAAACCCTAATCATTCTCTCCTAACCGACCTCTCACTTACTTGAATGCACACTTTCACAAATCAACTCAAAATGATACAAATTTTCATAGAGAGGTAGATACATGTCTTAGGAAACCATTGCTTCAAGAATCACTTCATTCGGAAGTTGGATGAGGGAGTTATGACCAAAAGACTCACACATGTTTACACCCCAAATCGATTTGAACCTATATTGGCGCGATCGCCATAACGTTTAATCTAGATGTCGGATTGAGTTCATTTTTAGACCATTAAAAAGATTACCTCTAGATCTACAATTTTCATGAAGACCACAAAATCATATTTTGCTTCTAAAAGGGTCAAAAAGCACAATCTTTTCTGTGAATGCCCGTTAAACGGACATGTATCGGGCTTAAGAGGCCAAAATGACCCAAGAATGTCCATTAAACGGATATAAACGGACATAGACTGGCCAAGAGGTGTTTTTACGCCCGAGAAGGTCCGATAAACGGACATCAAATCCGTTAAACTGACATTGGGGCTCCGTAAAGTCCTCTAATGCCTCTCCAAAGGTTCCAACCTTCATCCTAACACCATATACACTTATAAACTTCACAAATGCACTTATTCTAATGCCAAAACACTTCATAACAACTCAAACATCAAGTTTATCTTTACAAATTCTCAAATCTCAGCTCATTTGGTTCATCAAAACCACAAATTCTTATCATTAAGCATAACTATTATGTTTATACACTTCATGCAACATCCCGACTTGTAATGATCATATCTCTCAACTCCGACATCCAAAATTTACAAACTTTATAGCATCGGAAAGCTAAAGAGACGACCTACATCTTTCATGAAGACAACTATGGCTAATTCTAACTACATCATTCCAGATTTTCCATGGAAGTCAAACACATTTAGCCTCATGAAAAACTTGAAATTCATCAAATCATCAACTTCAATTCACTTTACTCATCATTCATAACGTTTCTATCTTTCTTGTCCATATTGCCTCACTTATATATAGATATAGCAATAACACGTGTTAATTCCAATTTAAGCTCATCCTTAATTAAGTCATCTTTCAACCCAACCTTGATCCATACCTAAATTCACATTCCAATATAATTCATAAACAATTCAACTACTAATTGGAATTTATCAAACTCTCAATCTCAATTTATTTTACTCTTCATATTTAACCACAACTCATCATTCATAATTTCCTTGTATCTTTTTCCACAATATCTCACTTATATGTATATATACATATACATATACCAACCATTCATGCTCAACATTCATCATAGTCATCCATATACAAATTTACATTTCGAATCCATACACAAACCCATATCTCATTAACATCATAACTTAAGTGTTTACAAAGCATTAATGGCATTTCCAAGCCACATTACAGAATCAATATCAATATCCAAAATACAAAGATGCAAAACTCAATAATTTCTTGAAATACATCTAAAGCCTTGGTTTACATCAATTATTCTAAAACCAAACAAAACATGCAAATCCAGATTTATGCCTTGATTCACTTTCATTTGATCTCTTGCTAAATACCTGGAGATGGGGACAGATAGGGGGTGAGCTCGAAAGCTCGTGGGTAACAACTTATAATGGAAAAATAAGCAAAATCATTCAAAAATTCATTATTATCAAAACTTCTTGTTGAAATCCATAAAACGCTTGTTTCTCAAATTCTCATCATGTATTCAAATTCATAAATAACAAAACATGAATGCATCAACTTGTGCATAAATCATAAACACATAAACACATCAGAAATGGTTTAGGTGGATCCATATTCATGACGCACTACACATTCCCATATAATGGTCCTGTGTAGTCGTAAACTTGAGGAGTCCTTGAAGGGGCTCCATGCCACTAGCGGGTAGGCGGGAGAAGCCTATTCTTGGGTCAACGTGCACGTGACGGTTCTTGGATAGACGACCAAAACCCATATAACCTGCATTTCAAAACTTGTTGCCCAAAATGACACTTTTAAAAAAACTTGATTTCATATACTTGACATATTTCAGAAACCATTTTCGAAAACATAATTTCATAAACTTGCAATCTTTTCAAAAGAAAATTTTTTTTTATAAATCATCACACAATTCACATATCATATCAACATGTAGCAATTTCTCAATTCATTCAAAACATAATTTATGAACAATTATGATGCAATTTAAAACATTTATTTCCTTGATTTAAAGAAAGCAAAAATGGCTTATTTAATCTATAATAAACATGTACCCACTTTAATTCCTTGCTTATACTTGTTCAACATGCTTCCCCTCTTGCTCCTCTTGATTCCTCTTTCCTCCATTAATGTCCTTCATCAACATTCAAAAAATCTCCAAATCAATGGTGATTCAAATTGAACAACCCATAACACGTAATCACCAAAATTGATCTTAGCAAACTTAAACCCATACCATTCTTAAGCTATCTACACCAAGACCCTTTCAAAAATTCAACAAATCACAATTTCTCTTACCTTGATTTCTTCACCAAATGAGGAGTTTTTTGGATCAAAAGAAGGCTCTCATCCTCCTCTTCCTTTTTTTCCTTCTTGAGTAACTCGAAAATCCCTTTTGAAGACCATGAAAAATCGAGACCTAGCATCTTCTTTCTTCTTTCTCCTTCCTCTCCACCGACTCTCTCCTTCTCTTCTCTCTTTTCTTATGTTTTTCTCCCCCAATTTCGTGCATGCCTCTTTCTTAAAAGCCAACCTACACTTCTATTTACCAAATTGCCATTAATGAATGAGTAATGACCTCCTTGCCCTTACATGTAAGCCTTGTAACCTTAATGCTTAAGTGGTCTTCCAATTTTGCCCTCATGCATAAGTTACCACCTTAATTCAATTTAATCCATGTCATATGCTCTTACTCACATTAACATGCTAATTAACTCCCATTAGCATGCTAATTAATTCCATAAAAATACTCTATTAAGATCTCAAAATTTATTTAAGTCATGCTTAACTCTTTTAAAAAATCAAGAACTTTTCTAATCATGCAATTGAAGGAATTTGCTTACACTTCCTTCTAGAGAAATGTTCCTCATTGTCTTAATTTTCTTATGACACCAAAATCATTCAATTTGGTTCCATAGTCTAAAATTTATACACCAAACATTTTAGATTGTTCTTATACTGAAACATTTTCCTGTGCTTGACTTCCATCCAAAAAAATTAACTTTCTTAGAGACTGAATCAAAACTCAATTCCATCGAACAATTTGTAGCCTTATCTCTCTATTTTAATCCAAATCAAAAATCATCTCATTTGGATAACTAGAGATCAAGTTATGGCTAAAACATCTAAGCATATTCAATGAACATATACATTTTCCTGCTTTTAATTTTCAACATATCACATATAATCCATCTTAACCATCTTTCGTACTTCATTTCAAATTCAAGAATTCTCCTTTCTCTACACATGAATAATTGCCAATAATTTCCCATTTAACAGTTCTAGCTTTCACGAAATGTTTAGGGCCTAACATTAACCATTAACCTTAGGTTACATCTAGTCCTCAGAGCTCGTTTGAGATTTTACTATAACCTTCAACATTACAAGTATGATTTCTACACTTCCAGAGCTTCTTCAAGTCTCTTTCACAAAGTATTCTTTATCTGCTTCCTTAGCCTCTTTAGGCTTTAGCCTTTCTTTTCACTCGAAAAGATATTGTTTAAGCTTCACGTTACAAATGTATTTGCTCTCTTTTGCATGAGCACTTGAGTTTTTAAAATCAGAATTCTTTTCTCTCTTTATATTGTATCATTATCATATCTCATATCGTAGAGTATTTTTGTTTACGACTATAACTACTATTTATAGCCTAAATCTTCAACAGTCTTGAGAATTATGCTTATCGAATCTTCTAGAAACGGTTATTAGTCGAGTCTCCTAACTAACTCCAACTAACTGACGTTCTAGTACATTCTTCAATTTCCATCATTTTTGCATAGATTCATATGCTTCACCTAGTATCTTAGACTAAGCACTTTGTCTGGCTCATCTTATTCAGCTTTTACTAACATATCATCTTGATTTGATGATTTGCGCTACTTAAATTTATCTGCGCACTTAATAAATTCATCAAAACGGTTCACACACTTCTGTGATTACTATTATTTGACTTTCATAAAAATTAATAGAAGAAATGAAGTCTTCTTATCTTAACATCTGTTATAGGCAAAGCAAGGGTAGAAAAGTAAATTCTCAAGAGACACACTCATTACAACTTTAAAAAAGAAAGTAACTTTAAAGTACAATCATGACAACTTTATCAAAGATACTTTGAAAAAGTAAACATTTTGATGATAAGATAGAAACTTGAATAGTAGTTTGTAGGCCACAACGATTCTTTTCCTTCGAAAGAATCAAAAGTAAAAGTAAACTCCTAAAAATACGAGTCCCACTTTAAAATGTTAAAGTGAAGTCAGTACCATAGTCAGGTTCATTTGTCAAGTCCATCTCTTTGTCAATCTGTTCAATATGGTGATTGATATTAGTAGTAGCCCAACCAGGAGGCTATAGGCTGGAAATAGAGTTGGATTCCTGTGTAGGATTAGATGAGTGGCTGGAATTCATGGATCTTCTATATGTAGCACAGGGAATGTAACCAGTGCGTATATGGAGAACATGATCATTTACTAATGTCCACTAATTTATGGATGGAGTTACGATAGGAGTTAGAAGAGCATTATCTCCATAATAAGGTTCAAGAGATGTTCAGATGGTAGAAGAGACCAAGCTTTTAGATTGATTTAATTGGTCTAAGAAAGAATGTAATTCTTCCTTTAATAATGTGCTTTTTGTAGGCCAATTTGTAAAAGCATGTCAAAACTGGAGATGATTGAATGTACATAACTATCCAGAGTCACTGATATAATAAGGCCGATGGATGAGGTAGATAGCATAAGCTTTTAGTCCCATAGGCGATGATGAGTAAAAATTTGAGACATATCAATTCGCCATTTGTCCAATGGTTGAAACCATTTCAGAAAAGTCCATAAGAGTGAAGTAGCATTGGTTAGATCAGACAGATGTTTATAAGCATAAAGAGGTGAAAAAGAAATATAACAAGTATAAAGGGAAGACAAAGCCCAGAGATGCCATATTGTAGACTAGTGGATATTATCATAGATATGATACATAAGTTTGTAGTGGATAATGACATCAAAATAACTAGGAACTGGTAAAATATCAAACTTGAGAAAAGTAAGATGCAGATAATAAAACAAACTTTGTTGAAGAAGCAGAAAGAGTTTAGCAACTGTGGTTGGAGGATGAGAAAACAAAGGAAACTCTTTTTTATATGGAAAATTAGGAAACTTCATTAACAAAAACAAAGGAATAGGAAGTTTTAATGAAGATGAAATAAGCAAGAGAGGTCTAACCTTCCCAGTAGATGAGGTAGAAGGTTGAACTTTTAGTGGAGATGCTGAAGGTATATAGATCTATAACGGTTTACTCCATTGATTAACTAAGAACTGCAAAAATATCAAACTTGAGAAAAGTAAGATGCAAATAATAAAACAAACTTTGTTGAAGAAGCAGAAAGAGTTCAGCAACTGTGGTTGGAGGATGAGAAAACAGAGGAAACTCTTTTTTATATGCAAACTTAGGAAACTTCATTAACAAAAACAAAGGAATAGAAAGTTTTAACGAAGATGAAATAAGCAAGAGAGGTCTAACCTTCCCAGTAGATGAGGTAGAAGGTTGAACTTTTGGTGGAGACGCTGGAGGTATATAGATCTATAACGGTTTACTCCACTGATTATCTGGTTTAAATTTAGTGTATGAAGGTGATGGCTCAAGAACCTTTAATGTCTCAAAAACTCAATGCTTAGGAACTCGGTCAGAATTTAACTTTGAAATTGACCTTTTAGGTTTTTCTTGAGCTTCTAAACATAAATATACTATCTAATCAAAGGATAATTAAACTTGAATATCTTTTAATAGTCAAATTCTTTTAGATACATCTGATACATAAGAGACAGGTATGTTAGCTAAGTATTTGGAAATAATGAAGAGGATGAACCATATGTTGTCCTTGACTGTGCAGATTGATTGCTAGCTTCCATTTGTTGCACAATGGCTTGTATCTTCTAGATTTCTCTTATTTTAATGCCGAAGTCAGGTCTAAGATAATGTGCAGCAACATAATGTTGAAGATCAACATCAAATAGTTGAATCTGAGTTTTGTAAGACTGATGCATTTGTTGGATTTGCTTAGAGACTGCATTGACTTTGTATTGCGTTATAGGTTTGTATATTAATTCCATCTAGCTTAGAATTAACTCATCGAAGAGTTTTATTCTTTACTACTGCATTTAATGTTTGCCAATTCAGAAATTTATCGAAAGGATTTGATACAAGTGTTCTTTGTGAAGTGATTCCTATGCCTTGGATATAAAGATTATACACAACCCTCATTGATTCAGTACTCTTGTGTAAAGAAGGAAAGTCTTCATCATATAGCTTAACGATCATACAGGGCATAGGAGTAGGAGTCATAACAGGAACTATTGGCTTAGATTGACTAGCAGAAGATTTCAGCATCTCTCAAAGATATCTATATCTGGATCTTTCTATCTGTAAACCTCTAAGATTGCTGGAATCATCTAGATATAGATCATCCATGTATGGATGATGCTGTTGAGATGGCATACAACAAGATTTTGCCTTTTTCTTTTTCCTTCTCCTTCTGGTATATCTTTCATCATTGTCATCACTATCTGACTCAAGATTGAGATAGATTTCACAGCCAAGTTTGCATATAGATGGGTCGACATCCTATACAAAATGTTTACGATGATGACTAATATAAACTAGATTTCCATTAGATTTGAAATAATGGATAGGAGGACGAGATTTACCTTTCGTATATGAAAATATGGGCTAGATCAAAAATCTTGCCCCAACGATCGATGGTCCAGATGGATTTTTATTGGCTTTGCATAGATGGACTTCCCCATTCCATATTTTAATGTCCTCAAAATCGAAGGAGTTGAGGTATGGAAAAAGTGTTAATGAGGCGCGTGGAACACCTTTTGATAATTGGTGATTCATTCAATAGGCATCAACTTTTTAAGCTCCTATTTTTAGTAGTTGCTTGGGGATCTGGATGATAGTAGTCTGATTATTGGAACGATCAACAACCATGTAAAGGGCATCTGATTTAGAATTTGGAAAGTTAAAGTCTAATGTATGATTCTGTAGACGATAGATCATCTAGTGATGTAAATTAGCCATGATGGTTGTAGGATTTTGATATGCTCCAGTGACCTGGATCTGAACTTACAGACGTTCAGACAAAGCGGGATCATCTAATATGATATTGAAATCAGGTGCTATTGTCAGAATGACACTTCCATTATTGAGCGTTGTCTGCAAGGTTTTAATCAAAGCATTCTAGTACATTATGTAGATAGTGTTTAGAAGAGATATCCTAGCTGTAGTAGGCATTCCCTTTCTTCCATGAAGTGTAAGAACAAGAAGTATAGCTCCAACATGAAGATGTGTATAATTTTGCTTCCTCCAAAGAGAGATCAACTCATTAGGGATTTCATGCTTTACGTATTATTCTGCAGTTGTAGATTTGAGGCCACACTGTTCCAATATGGAACTTTGGATGATTTCCTTGACTTTAGGATGAGATGTAGAGAAAATAGTATGAATACTTTTTCTCCAAGATGATCATGAGAATATATGTTGTACGGACTCAACAAAGGTAATGAAGACGCACAAACACGATTTTCTACAAGTACTTGAGTAATTTCTACAAGATTTTCTATACGATTAGATAACACATGCTTTACACTAGAGGGTAAACTAGACATAGACAAAGTTGAAGATAAATGAACAAAACTGGGTAGTGTTTCCATTACTTATAGGCTCTCTCCCTACTCACTCTTATCAAGAGACAATGTTACCACCAATCAAGACACAAAAGCTAGCTCTGATACCACTTTAGGAAAAAAAATGTGGACGACTTATTTCTACGATAATAAAATGTTATATACGAGAATCAAAAAGCTAAGGATAAGATGATAACTTTGAAGATTCTATGGCAGATAAATGAATCAGTAAGAAAGGGAACAAAACTAATCAAAAAGACCAAATTGGGTTATGTTCCTTAACTTACAAGCATAAGTCAAAAGGCGAATGGGCATACTCTGTTTAGCAATAGGAAGCTCCTCGACAAGCAAAAGGGGTGACAACTTCTCTACCAAAAGCTTTTGAGCATGTAGAAGGGGCAACGATTTAAGAGGAAGCTCTTTGATACTAGTAAATAACTTACTCATTTAAGGTTCATAGCCTCATCTCGTTATGTTTGGAAATTTATCAAGAGGATCTTTACAAAATTGGTATTAAACCATTATAAGAGGGTTAATTTTAAGCTTTAGAAAACATAAATCCATGTGTGAAGCTCACTTCACAAGTAGTAAGAGGAGAACTAGGGACTTCTCTTTCCTATTTGATAGTCTCATATGATACACCTATTGATTCAATGTAGAAGTCATAAAAATGTCAAACTTAATCCCTATTATAGTGGAAATAGTAGTTGAGAAAGGTATATATCATCACCAACCTACATGGAAATTGCTCCCAATGGATAAGAAATATTTTAAAGACGTAGGAGCAAGCTTAATGCTTTAATGCCTTAAGGGAGGCATATCACTCTTTAGAGAAAGTTAAGAGAACATCCAAGGTCGTAAAAGGATAAGGTAGAAAAAGGACATATACTCAGGAAGTCTAATAAGAGAGAGTCTAAGGAAAGGGATAGAAAAAAGTAGAACAGGTGGGTCTGAGGATGTAACATCATTGCATCTGAATATGTCCCTAAAATATATTCTCAACTATGTAAAGAGCAAGAATATCATTAATCCCTTGAAACCATTAATAAGTAACTCAGTGATCAAATAAGTTTTGCCACTCCTACCAAGATTCTAGCTATAAGAAGGAAAAGTGAAAAGATCATTAAAAGACATTGGATTTCTTGTTAAGAAAGCTTATTGGATCAGTTTGTGGTAGATAGTCCCAAACTACAAATAATAAAATGCAATATAATTAATCCTAGTCTAGTAATCATGTTAGCAAACCTATGGTAACCTCTCTTAAGCCTAGCTCACTAACATAGTAACATTGGAGATTTGAAATTAAGCTAGTTAAAGTTAAAGAAATTTGGATTTATGCTTGAATATTCTATCCATATTATGGGTAAAACAAAGAAGAGAATGAGAAAAAAAATCAATTATTTTTTAATTGTAATATCCTAAGGTCATGACGGTCACTATAATGACATTAGCCAACTATAAAGTAAGAAGGATTTTAATTAATAATGGAATGATGGAATCATATTGTATGATGTGTTTAAAGAACTAAAGTTCAGAAAGACACATTTTAGGCCATGTTGATTTCATTGGTTGGCTTTTGAGGGGGCAAACTTATGCTTTAAGGAAGATCAGGTTATTGATGAAGTGAGAAATAATACTTAGGTTCGTATCAATTTTATGTTGTCTAATAGACCTTCAATATACAATGTCATTCTCAAAAGACTTTCTTTATTCCATTAGGCTATGTTGTCACCATACCAATTAATGATTAAGTTCCACAATTATAATAGTATAGCTAAGATGTATAGGGACTTAAAGGTAACTAGGAAGTTCTATTTAAAGTCTCTAAAGCTGATTGGAGCTTCAATGTTCATTAGATCAACTCATAAGAGTTAGAAATGGGGTAGAGAAAAGACCTTACATAAGAGATAGTATGGGTAGTATAAGAGAACCTAAAAAAGGAAAGGCTAGTGAAGGTGTTGGCCATGATTGAAAGAGCATATATGGAATTATTATTTAGAAAGTAAGTGAAATTTTTTGATTGAAGACCTCAAGATAAAAGGGGAATTGCTTTAAGTTGGCGGTGTACAAATTAAATTTCAATCTTTATTATACAAAATGAGAGAGAAAAGAAACATACCTTTGCCCTGGAAAGACAAAAAGCTACTAGGGAAAAAGCGCAAAGGTTATTAAACCAACATAAGATACATTATTTACAGTGGTTGGGCAACATGATGATGGTTAATAAGTCAATTGAAAAGTGATGCATATATATGTGGATTTTATAAACCTTAACAAAATTTGTGTAAAGGACAAGTAAATGTTGTCCAAAATAAACTAGTTGGTGGATGCATCTATTATCCATAAACGGATAAGCATAGATGTGTATTTGAGATGTCACTAGATCTCTATATATGGGTCATACATTAAGAACACCTTATCTAATATTATTGACTGATGCTTTATAACATAAAAATTTGGGACAAGATACCAAAGGTTGGTCGATAAGGAATTTAAACCACTACTAGGTAACAATGTGGTGGCAACATCAATGATGATTGTTAAGATCAAAAATAGTGTGATCTATATTGTATAAAAGATTTCTTTGAGATAGGGAAAACATTTGGGACAAAATTTAACCATCATAAATGTGTATTCAGTATTGCTATTGAAAAGGTTTTGGATTTTATAGTTACCCAACATTGTATAAAGGATAACTCGGAGAAGATAGAGGCAATCCAGACTATAGAATCCCTATACTTTATTAAGGACATTTGGAGGCCTATGAAAAGATTGAAGAGTTGTTCTAGATTCTTTTTTCAGATCAACATATCATTACCTAACTTTCTTTCTAATGCTAAAAAAGTTAAAAACTTTAGTTAGGGGTTGACGTGTAAGTAGGTTTTTGAGCAGTTGAAGGCCTACTTACTATAATCCTCACTATTATCCACCCATTATTAAGGAGAAGCCTTATTCCTTTTTTCATCAATTATAAAGTTGATGTTAGCTCAGTTTTAGTAAGGGAAGAACAAAACCAATAGAAGTATATGAAGTTAGAAAAGGAAACCTTAGCATTGGTGACTTCTATGAACAAAATCCTTTTTTAAGCTAATAATGTGAAGATAGTCATAGACTTTATATTATAATAAACAATGAACCTAAGAAATTTTCACTCAAAGGTAAAACTCATATGTAAAATGCAGATTTGTTGGGTGATCACGTACTCAATATATTTTCTCTCTTAAGGAAAAATGCATTCATATGCTAAGCAATCTTACACCTAATATGTTTTCACATAAATTAATATATTAAGCAATCATGATCTCAAGACATTTTTTAGTCTATATATATATATCAACAATCATCATATATCTATATATATATATATCAACAATCATCATATATCTATATATATATATCAACAATCATCATATATCTATACATACATATATATTTGCTTTTCATTTTCATTAAGGAATTGAACTATCAAATCATTATTATGGACTTAAGACATTCTTATCCTCATGAAGGAATGCAAAATATTTTATCTAAAACAAATAAGGAAGAAAGAGTCGACGTAACATAGGAAAGACGGTTCATGAATAATCAAACTCACAGAAAAAAAATTATAATGAAAAATAAAAATAACAATACTCCTATAATTATAGGGGTACTTATAGTCTCAAAGATATATTTACCTTATTGCCAAAACTCATACATAAAAACACTTGCCAATCAACTTTGGAAATCATTTAGTAATCCATAATTCTTGGTCCTAACTAATACAAAGACTAATCGTTGACCCATTAAAGGGCCACTAAAGGGTCGATAATAATAGGAGGTGATAACCCTCAAACCCTTCCATGTTAAAATTCTTTCCTAAGATCAATAAAACTATCATGGGAAGATTTATGTGTAGGCTTAGAATTTGGAGTAAGTTCAGAGGAAAAAAAAGTTACTGAGAGATATGGGGGGTATGGAAGGAGAGATATGAGGGAGGGTGGGAAATCTTAAAATTTTTTGAAAATTTTGCAAAAAAGCCCCTCTATTTTTTAAATTTTTGGTATCAGCCAGTATTTAGCAAGTATTTTGAATACCTGCCAATATCGGCTGGTACTATCCAAGGCAGGCCGGTATCGACTGGTATTTAAACCCGGTATGACTCACCCTTTATTTCGTACTAGTTTTGGTTCGGTACGTACCGATATTCATAATACTATCTTTACCTATTCTTATTATTCTCTAGTTAGTAAAATTTTGAATATTTTTGCTCAGAAATTTTAATCGACAATCTTCAGGTTCATAGTTTTCCTTATTTAACGATTTCAATTTTTATTCCGTTTGTAGGGATATAATTGGAAACACAAGTCAAAATTAAGTTACATTCTATGAAATACTATTGCATACCAAATACTATAATAAGAATCTACCCAACTTTCCTATTAGAATTCTTATAAGCATCCAAACATGTGAATATCTTTATTTTCTATAGATTTATTTTCTGAGGAATCATATTCAAAATTCACTTTACTTTTCCGTTAACCAAATAGGGCCTAAAGAGTTTTTGACTATCCCCTTAAGTGATTGACCTTGTGTTCATTCAAATTATAAAGTGTATAAAATTTCTCCTATAAGGATTGTAAAGTTTCATCTAAAACGTTTGTAATAAAAATTGAAGGCCATTCATTCTTCAGTAAATAATCCTGCAATTTATGAATCGAGGGCCCATTTCTTCATATAGACAAATCCATCAAGAGCATTTGTGTAACATCCCAGATCACCCGCTTACAGATATTGTCCACTTTGGGTCTTGGCCCAGCCAAGCCCGCACGGTTTTACTTTTCCCGAGGCCTTCCCAGGAGGTCACCCATCCCAGAACTACTCTCATCCGAGCAAGTTTAACCTCGGAGTTCTGATGGAATCTGGTCCACTAGGCTATGGAAAACACGTTTATAAGGGAGAGGTGACCTGGGATGTTATAGTTTGACTCTTATTATCTTGAATTCTTTAAGCAGTTAATTTCTATTAACCTAAGTTTCCTTGTAATAGGTTTGCACTCTGACATTACTCAACATCTCTCTATTATGGTTTTTCCAAATTTCATATCATTTTGATCAATTCCCCACCCCCAGGGTTTGAAGTTTAGATATGTGAAAAATCACTTCAACCGCCTCATTCTCCATATAATCCCAAGTAAGTAGAAATAAAAGGGGAAATAAAGAAAAGACATTTAAAACTGAACAAGCTACGCTCGCTTTCGTTTTCTCTTTAGTTTTTCAGCTGAAAATTTACTTTAACATTAGAGTGCTAATGTTGGATCAATCTTCGATTTTATTTTGTAAAAGCTTGATCAAAACTCCAAATAGAATTATAAATGACTCGAGATAAGAAACTTAGACAACATATCTATATGATATTGTTTTCTATATTTTAAGAATTAGTATTATTAGGATTTAGGCAAAAGATGCAAATCACTTCCTAAGGTTTGTAAAATGTCTAATATAGGACCCCATTTTCGGAGCCTAACATCTAAATTCATAAAAAGTGAGAGTACTATAAGGTTATTTCAATGAAATCTCGAATTTAAGAAAAGCATCAATGAGCCTATAATTTAATAGATCAAGATATGATCAAAAATTCAGGGTATGTTCATAACCAAGTCATACCCTTCCAACCGATTCTCTCACTTCCTTTCCATCAATCCTTTTTAAATCAACACCAAAGGCTACCAATTTTTATAGAGAACTAGAAAAATATGTTAGGAATCTATTGCTTCAAGAATCACTCCATTTGGGACAATTAGCATAACTTTCCCTAGAGATGTTAGATTGAGGTCATTTAAGGATGATTTCAAAGAGGACTTCATGTTCTACAACTTTTGTGAAGACCCCGAAGAGAGATTCTATCATTTAGAGGGTAAAAAAAGCAAATTTTTTAAAATGTACAGTGTATGTCTGTTAAACGGACATACTGTCGGACCCCGCTCCCGGAGCCCGACTGTCTCGAGACAAGAGCCCTGCTGAGATGCCTTCCCGAGACTTGAGCCTTGCTGACTTCCTAAAGGCAAAACTTACTGTCAACCTTAAACCCAAATCTGCTCTTAAAACAATCCAAAAACAAAAGAAAACGACTTTCCC
>JAOTAZ010072007.1:0-15782 GCA_025629785.1 Erythroxylum oxycarpum | reverse complement strand
AAATATATTAGTTTAACATAATTTAAATATTTTCAAAATTTAAATATTTCATATTTATGATACATACATACATACATATATATATATATATATAGTTTGTAGTGCATACTTGTGAAAATTATTATAATTTGAGATTTCTAGAGCTCCAAAATGCAATTCTGAAATTTATTTTATCAATTACATAAGCATAATCCTTAAAGCCCATCCTCGCATCTGTTATAGGAATATCAAGATACATAAAACTTAGTCGTTGCTTAGTGAAACTAGTAATGGTGGATAGAGTGGATTCTAGATTAGAGGCTTTAAAGGATAAGAATAAACTACTTTTGGAGCAATTAATAGTAAGTCCAGACATCCTATTAAACATCTGAAGGCCTTTTATAAGCACTGATACAGAAGTAAGATTAACTTTAGATAGAAAAATGAGACCATTAGAAAAACACAAATGAGTTAGATCAAACCTTCTACATTTGGACTGAAATTTAAATTCCTTGGTACCTTTCACCACTTTCTAGATGCTGAGGGCATTACCAATCCAAATAGATAAGGTGATATGGGATCTCCTTGTTTAATCCCTTTGAAACTTCTAAAGGTGTTTAAAGGCTGACCATTGATTAGGAAACTGAACCAAGGTGAAGAAACGCATTGAGAAATCTACTGTATAAATAAATATGGAAAATTCATAGCAGTTAGAATGTTTTTGATGAACTCCCAATCCATACTATTATATGCCTTTTTGAGGTCAATTTTAATGCAACAATGGGCTCTCCATTTTCTATTGGAATATGATCTGATCAGTTCTTGTAGACTTAATACATTATCCCCAATTGATCTACCTAGAATATAGGCTCCTTGTAAGTCTCCAATATGATTAGGACGTACCTTTTCTGAGCATATGAACTGATATTTTAGAGATCGACTTATAAATAGAATTGTAGTATGAAACGGATCAAATTCAAAGAAGTGGTTGAGTTCCCCACACTTGGGAACAAGAGTGATAAATGCTTTATTATAAACAGTCAAAAGGGAACCATTGTTGAAAAATTCCAAAGTTGTTTCAGTCACCATGTTTCTTGTGAGTGGCTAAGTCTTTACAAAGAAATTCACATTGAATCCATTAAGAATAGGGGCTTTGTTACGGTGTAGGGATTTCAGTGATTCTTCAATCTCCTTAATAGTAGCAGGTTGGATAAGAAGATCAGCCTCTTGAGAAGATAAACCAATTTGTAAATGGATAAGAAGATCAGCCTCTTGAGAAGATAAACCAATTTGTAAATGTTACTAAAGAAGAGGAATAGATGAGTGAGCACCAAATGGATTTTCATCAAGTCCAAGAAGTAGTTAAAAGCCCCTTTTAGCAACTCATCTTAGGAATTCATTTGAACATCATCAGGCCCAAGTGAGGCAATTTTATTAACAACCTTCCTAGCAATGATAGATCTTTGAAAGACAGTAGTTTTTCTATCCCCATTTTTTATCCACTAAAGTCTTGATCTCTACTTCATAAGAGAGTAATCAAACTATAGAGCTTTGGAGTAATTATAGAGGGCCCCTTTCTCCATTTCCAGAAATTGGGTAGATCCAGGATGTTATAAAATTATTGTTAAAAGTTATCTAACTTGTACTTAGTTGTATTCAACAGATGGTGTGTATTGCCAATGTTGTTTTGAATAATATCTTCATTTCCAGCTTAATGGGCCTCAATTTTCTAATAGAATGTATTACTTTGTTCCAGTAAACCTTGCTCTCAGTGCCCGTTATATGGCATCTTCAAAACTTACTAGCTCAATCAGAAAATGGTTGAATCTAAAAGGCTTTTTGGAATTAAAAGCACAAGGTTAAGTAATGACAAGTGAGTGATCAGATAAACTGCTACCAGGATAAGTAGAAAAAAAATTGGGAAACTCCATCATCCGCTGTATATTTGCAATTAACCCCAAGTTGTTAATTACTCCAAGTGAGATAATTACCTCCAGTTGGAATGTTAACAAGCTGAGCTTCTTCAACACACTTCCTAAACTCTCTGGAAGGAATTTCAATAGAACTATGACCTTTAGCTTCTTCCAACTTAAGAATGGAATTAAAATCTCCCGTGATTATCTAGGGAGTGGTAATGGTGGATGCTAGATCCTTGATCTAATTCCAAATAAAAGCTCTCTAATAAGAAGTGAATGCATACACAAAGGAAATGCAGAAAGATTGATGAGAATGCTTATCTGATATCTCCAGATTGATCAATTATTGAGAGATCAATGTAGGACAGGCAGAAACCATAGTAAAGTTATAGAAGATTACTAATCTATCACTAGGACAAGCATTGTGGTTAGTGATATCTCTTCAAAGAGCTGGAAAATACTTTAGTATGCTATCATTTCCCTTTTTAATTGTAGTAAGAGTATTGGCTCCCCCTACATTACAAAAGAGGATTTTCATTGTGTAGGCTTTATGCTTGGAGTCTTCTTCTTTCCATTCGATCTCCTCTGAGTGATTATTTCAAAACTTTGGTTTACATTCCCTAGTTAATTAGTAGCAGCTATTGGAATCCCAGGAATAGGCTGATAAGATATTATCTCAGGACTTGTATCTGATCTATCCTTAATATTTGGCATCATAACTGCTTTGATAACACATTTGAATCTAAAAGACCAACCTTTCCCATTAAACTTCCTATAATGGAAATTCCATTATTGAATTTATTCCCTTCCATGCTCCTGGTGTTGACTCCCTCTATACTATAGGATGAATACTTGGTGATCTTTCCTCGGGGACTAATAGTACAGAAGTTTGTACAACATAATTTAAAACTGAAGGGTCAAACTCTCTTATTACACATTCGACATTAGTAATATCATTATGGAATTTGTTCCCTTCATTGCTACTGGTGCTATTAATCTCCATAAGGATATTATTGTTTTGGACTGGATCACAATTGCCTTGTTCCATATATTGCACATTTCCCATTAACTCTTAATAATGACCTACAAGAAAGACTCTACCTGTGAGCCTCCAAGCTTTCTTGACATCAAGTTGAGGTTTCTAAACATAGGAGACTCTTAACCAGTCTTCAATAGGTTGGAGATCCTCACTGAGTCTAATTAAAGGTATAGCTTCAGGTAACTCAGGCATTGAAGTGACTAAAAAACACATTCTTGCAAAATTCACCCTCGTATCTTAGAAGTAGCTTGGTTCATCGATATAGGCTTACCAACATAACTTGCTAAGTGGCTAAGTCCACTTATTGTCTAATACTCCAAAGGGACTTCATAGATACATATCCATATGGGTATATTCTCTTTTTTTTTTAGTTCTTTTAGCTTTAGTCCTGGCTTCTATAGTTGGAGAAGTAAAGGCTTGTTAAGGTCATGCCATGGACTAACTTAAATAATCTTCTTAGCATCTTCAAATGTAGCAAATTTAAAGAGGAAAACATCCTCATTATTAATAAATGCATCCAGCTATCCATGTTGTTTCCAATTATGTAGAGCCAACTAGTTCATAACAGGGAATGCAACCTTTCTATCTAAAAAATCCAAGGATGGTGGAGTTCCATCTGCTTGCACCTACCTTTATAATCCTTAATGGTAAAGAGACTATTCTCTGGCTAGCTACCTCACATGGTGGGAAATAATTCAACTTCAACTTAGTTCTTGGGTCTCCAATAACCTAAACCCAAGATTTTTGAATGACCTGGCTCAAATCTACATTATGTTCAATATTTAAAGAACTAGCAATATCCTTGGTAAGAGTAGGTTCAGTAAGTTCAGGGATGTTAGTGTTTAACGGCAGGAAGTTATTATCCATTAATCAAAAGTAAGACCTAAAAGATAATGAGGTTTCTACAAGTACACCTTAAGAGATAAGAACTCCAGGGGAAGAAGGAAGTAGGCAATAGCCCAAGGAATAAAAAGGAGAAGCAAAGATGAAGTGTTTAAGTAGAAGTTGAGAGGGTTCGAGTAATTTGCAAGAAGGTTACAAGAAGTAGCAGTAAAGTAAGTCAAGTAGAGAATTAGCAAGCAGTTAATGAAGATGAAATGGAGATAAGGAGAGTTAGGCATTATTGGGAAGAATTGTGCATGAATAATAAGGATCAAGTAGTTCATACAGAGAATGCGGAGTGGAGCAAATTTTGGCACTTTTATGGACTTTTCAAATTAGTCAGGAATTCACTTAATTCAAATCTCATAATTTTAATCACATCATCATTTTGATTTACTTTATTTATGTTCTTTTCTTTTATTAGAAAAAATTAAAGATGAGATACTCTTTTTATGATACTTCTCCTCCATATTGCAATATGAATCAACTAATGTACTTTCCATGAAAGTGATTAAAATGCTATGTAAATAAGCTTATATACAATTCCTTCAACTTTAAAAGCTCAAAATATTTAGCAAAATCGATGGAAACAAGGGTAAAAGTGGTTTGTAACAAGGTTCATATGCAATAAAAGGAAGGTAAAGTCTCGAATTGGTTCTTTATGGATAAAAATTGAGGTAGGCTTTTATAGGTCAAAATGGTTATACCTACATGGCTCTATCATCTTCATGTATAAATTTACCAAAATTTTGGTTTTAAAATGTTTTTAAAAAGCAAATTCTAGCATAAACAAGTCATATTTGATAACACACAATAAAGAAAAATGTATAAACACAAATGTAATGAATTGCTCATTGGCTTAAAGCTTAAATAGGTATTAAAATGCATTAAGTATTGCACATTTGCAATCAATAAAATCAATGAGATACTTTAAGTAATTTATTAAAGAACACACTAGTAATACTCGTCTCTCTCATACATTAAAAATTATACGAAAAATAAATCCTATTGAGAATTATTTCTAAACAATAAAAAACAAATTAAGGTTGCCACAAGGAATAATCAATACATATGAATCATAATACTCAAGAGTTCAAGAACAAATCACATATTTCACCAAATAAAACATAAAGACTTATTATAAAATGGTGTATATACTAAGTGTCCCCCATATCTAAATCTTACATAGTCCCCAGAGTATGCATAATATGCTCACAACAAAATTAACTAATATAAAATAAGTGAAAGATTAGAATACTCCCTTAGTTGTGAGCATTTAAGCTAAATACACTACAGTGTAGGTGTCAACACCATAAATTGAAGCAAAGCATTCTTTTCCCCAGTCGAAGATGTTACTCATGTCAAATTGGTATTGCTAAAAGAAAAAATGGTTATTGAACATCTGAATCCTTGAGTTGATGTGGTGGAGAACTTCCTTAAGGGGAATCACATATCACATAATAAAATTTCCTTAGTTATTTCTCAACAAACCTAATGTTGCTCAAGCAAACACTGCCCAAAGGTTCTATCTCATAATCTACATACATATCCGTGTTACCAATATTAAACAGGTTAAGATTAATAGCCAATTAAGTAATTAAAGAAACAAGATACAAATTCTTGTTGAATGATAAAACAATGTTAAATTGCATGGTTAACTAAGAACCCAAATTAACATGAACCTTATATTCCCACACCAAATAAAGAATAATTTAGCTTTATTAGATGTACAAGATGTAGCCTTCTTCCTTGAATAATTAAAATTAAGAAATATAAATAATTAAAACTAAGAAATATATGTAAATAAACCCATTCAAGTTCTTTAATACAACTTCCTTTAGACTGGCTTGGATTAAACACAAGCTTGTCAAAAGAGATTTATTTCTAAAATAAAGGATCAAAATCACTGTAGTCCACAACAAATTCGATATATTGGATATAGTTGACGTATCATCAATTATAAACCTTAATGCCAAACTAAATTTAATGATGTTTTATATAAATTCTTTACCCATTAATCTATATTTCATCACATTAAGACTATGTAAAGTGAAATTATTAGTTTTATCAAATTTAAAGGTAATATGATGCTCGCTAGTCAATTCAATAAATATTAGACATCTAGTTCGCACAATTTTCTCCAACTCGTATCATTAATCTAAGCATCAAAATTTTCCTTAATATTGAACTCCTCTAAATAAGGGTAATGCACATGCTTACCTAAATTGATTTGTTGGGTTTCAAAAGCCGCATACCTCTATTTCAGATTGGACGAAATTCACTTTCTATCACACAATGTCTAACATCTTAGTCAGAGCAAAACTTCCACAAAGGCAATTCATTCCAAACATAATGTTTTACCTTATTTCTTATCTTTTCCTTCCTATACTTAAAAATATAGTTAGATATAGTTTTGGTAACCAAATAATTAACAAGGTCTACATACTAAGGAATTGTACCTTTCATTTGGAATACTTGCTTATTAGGAAAATTTTTAGAAATAAGTAAAATATCTCCATCCCTTAATAACCTACTTAAATGTTTTACCACTGAATTTTCTACTCATTTTTAATCTTTTATCGTAAAATAAAATTCTTAAAGCATAAAAATTCATCATGTCATCGTCAGTTTGGACTCCTTTTCTAAAAGGAATTTCAATGTTGTATGGTCGGAATAAGCAATACATTTAGAGCCAAGCAAATAAGATCTACATTTATCTAAAGAGAAAACAATTGCTAAAAAACTCCTTTTTAGTTATAACGTAATTGAACTATGCAACATCTAATGTCCTTAAAGCATAATAGAAGACTTAACTTTGTTTCCCATCTATTGGCCTCAAACAACTCCCTTCGTATAATTACTAGCTTTACACATGATCTTAACTAGTTGAATAATAGGCGCACTTTTTAATAGTGACTTGAGCTTGTCAAAAGATTCTTGAAATTCTTTCCCAAATTCAAATGGAACATCTTTTTTTAGCGACTTTCACAGTGGTATAAATATCTTGATATGTCTTTAATAAACTTGTAATAAAATACTATGTACAAGAAATATTAATCTTCCTTAACATTTTTAGGGTAAGGTAAGTTAACAATTAAATCAACCTTTATTTTATGAACTTCTATGCTCCTAAATGAATTCACATGTCCTAAAACAATGTCTTAATCAATCATAAACTAACATTAGTCATAGTTCAACACCAAGTTTGTTTCTTTACATATTTTGATTATCTTAGATAAATGATTTAAGTAATCATCAAATGAATCTCCATAAATAGTAAAATCATCAATTTTTAATATACTAAAAAAATGTTCATCATATAACTTTAAAATATAATTAGAGCATTACAAAAATTGAAGGGAATTCATCTAAAAGTGTATGTTCCAAAAGGGCATGTGAGTGTAGTCTTTTCTTTATCTTCTTAAGCAATTGCTACATAGTAATAACTTGAAAAACCATTTAAACATTTGATCTATAAAGGGTAATAAAAAATGATCTTTTCTAATAGTCAAGTTAAGATTCTTAAAATAAATGCACAATTACCACCAATTTTGCTTCCTCATTAGAACCAACTCATCATTTTGATTTCATATCACCGTTACCTCAGTTTTCATTAGCATGGCATACATTTGGCTTACCCACTCACTATCCAAAATTGGATAGATTATGCCTACATACAAAAGCTTTAGAATATCTTTCATTACCACATCTTTCATTATTGGATTGAGTTTCCTTTATGGTTCCCTTATTGACTTAATAATTTCTTCTAAAAGAATCATATGCAAAACATTTGCTAGATTTATGCCTTTTATATCAGTTAAGGTCTAACTATTTTAGTTTTGTACTCCTTTAGAAGTGTTAATAGCCTTTCTTCTTACTCTTTAGTCAACCTTTTTTAGATGACTGTAGGTGAAGGAGGGCCATCAAGACTAGCAATTCAAGAACTACAAGCCTTGGGATTAATTGAAGAAAATGATCCAGAAATTCCTGAAGCTTCACTTGGTCCGAATGATCAGGTTTGTGAAGAGATAATTGGGTTAAACTTGTTCCTAAAATATCAGGCCTTATTGAAACCTTTTGGGAACTTTAAGGTCCTAATTTATGAAGTCCAAGATGCAATTCTTGAAGCCTACCTTGCAGCCCAGGTGTGATAGGAAGTTCAGCCAGACGTGAAGCCTTTACTTGGTTTGGTTTTAACTTTTGTTTTAATAATGTTCCGGTTTAAGACTATATTTGGTTCGTTTTGACTTGTTTTATTTGCCTTTTCGTCTTAGCTGGTTGAGAGATTAATATGTGTTTCTTTTCCAGTTTTAATTGTCTTAATATCATCAGTTTAGGAAGTTGAGAAGCCTAGTTATGTGGGTGTCCAAACTTTCCTATTTTAAGTTGTTTCTTTCCTATTTTGAATGATCCAGAAAAAGTTTATGAAAATTTGTGAGATTTCTCTCTCAAAAATGGTAGATCATATGTCAAGGGTTTGATTGTTTCTCCGAAAATAATCTAGGCTTGTGTGTTTGCCGAAAACACTCAAAATTGTGTGTTTGTTCCGTTTATGTGATTATCGGATTCTGTCCGCCCAGTTATTCAAGAAATTTCATAACTTTTTGTGTAACTATCCGATTGAGGTGATTCCAAAGCTGTTCTGTTGTTCACATCCTGAACTAAAAATCTCTACAAGGATATTTTACCCATTTCGAATCCTATCCTAATCAAAAACACCCATTTTCTCAACCATTCTCATTATATCGCCCAGTCCAAGTTTCAGTCACGAAATCCTGTTTATCTTTTCCCTTGTTCTCCAAAGCGAAAAGCTTTCAAAAACAATTTGTTCTACACATCCAGACCTACAATTCACCTGTTAACCATTTTACCCAGTTCTAACTCCAGCCATCTCAAAATTTCTAGTTTTCCTAACCATCGCCAATCAACCACCCATCTAGACATATATTCAGAACAACCAACCTAACTCTACCGTCCCTTATCCGTTTGACTTGATTCTTGATTCTAAATTGTAGCTCACAAAAAATTTCTACAACTTCGCTTCTTTCCTGGAAATTAAATTCCCAACCAATTAACCCAAAAATACCTTCAAATTCCTTGTTTGAATTTTACCCGATAAAAACCAAATTGCACAAAACTTTTCCAATAACCACAAGAACCTATTCCAATAACTTTTCAACATTCCTCCATCATTTTTGGTATCAGAGCTAGCATTTGAGCTGTGATTTTGACTCCCAATCATGTCAGGACCTACTCAAAACGCTCTAGAGAAGTTGTTCACAAAAATCGGACAAATGAGCCTTCAAATGGAGAATTTTGAAGCTACATGCCTAGAGTTTGAGGCCATGAAGGCCAAGGATATAGATTTTGCTACTATGGGCACGTTTGCAACACCTAGAGAGACTTCCCAAGATAACCAGTTCACAGAGGATGATTTTAACGATGAGGTAAATCAATCTCATGTTACTAGTCATGATGATTTGAGATTAGGAGGTAATGGCACAATAGGGAGAGGTAGAGGCCGTATGGGACTAGTTAGGAATGTCTATCAACATAGAATTGATAGAAATGATAGAAGTGATGATTTGTTCAATGTCAAAGTTGATGTACGTGAATTTGTGGGTAAGCTTGATGTCGATGTATTTCATGAATGGTTGTAAACCATGGAGAGGATTTTTAAATTGAAGGATGTACCAGAGGATAAAAAGGTTAAAATTGTGGCAATGAAGCTAAAAGGGTATATTGCCCTTTGGTGGGATAATGTGTAAAATAAGAGAATTAGAGAGGGGAAGCCAAAAATTAATAGTTGGACTAGGATGAGAATTGAGCTTGAAGAAACATTTGTGCCTCCTCAACATAGGCAAAAAATGTTAGAGAAGATGTTTGGGTTGATTCAAAACAATAGGCTGGTTGAGGAATATGTGATGGAGTTTGAGCAATTTTTGTCGAAAAGTGGCTTAGAAGAGATGAAGTGATCATCACTCGGTTTGTCAAGGGGCTTGATTAAGACTTGCAAGACATGGTCAACCTTTACCTGTTCGATTCATTTGCTGAATTGAAGAAGTTGTCTTTTAGATGTGAAATTAATGTACAATACCAAAAAGCCAAGAAAACTCCATTTAAGCTGAGCCCAACCTATAGCCAAAGAACTAGCCCATATCCACCCTCATTCAAGCCAAAATTTATCCCATCTCAAGCCTCACCACAAAAGACACCACCACCACAACCGAATCCAAACTCACACCATCACCTTACACTTCAAAAGTTCTATACACACCTAGTAGCTCTCAAAATCTAAAATCCAAGCTTAGATGTTCAAATGTCAAGGCTATGGACATTTCCAATCCGAGTGCCCTAACCGAAAAGTGATGACTTTGCAAGAGATGGCAGAAATTGACAATGCACTTGAAATAGAGGAAGCTGCTCTTGTTGGTGATGAAGTGCAAGAGGAAGAACATGGTAGTGATGAAATCATAGTGACTAGTGGAGAGGAAATTGAAGCAAAAATGCTAGTGTTGCTTAGGATTCTCAACAGTGAGAATGGAGGGGAAGATTGGAAGAGAAAATCACTTTTCCATACCAAGTGTGTAACCGGTGGGAAGAAATGCAATGTGTGATAGCGGAGCTTGTGAGAATGTGATCTCTAATGAAATGGTAGACAAGCTTAGCTTGAAAACTGAACCCATTCCATGTCCATATGAGCTCATATGGCTTGACAAGAAGCATGACATAAAAGTTTCCAAGAGATGTCTAGTTCCTTTTGCTATTGGGAAGTATGCAGATGAAGTATGGTGCCATGTTATCCCAATGTCGGCTTGTCATTAGCTTTTAGGCAGGTCTTGGATGTATGATAGGGATGTTAGTTATCAAGGAAGAGCAAATACATACTCCTTGAAGCATGAGGGCAAAAAATTCTTATTGACACCAACAAGGTCGAATGTGAAGAAAAGGGTAGAAGATGGTGTAGTTTTGATGAGTATTAAAGAGAGGAAGGAAATTGTTGATAAATTGCTTTCATTTGCACCATTAGATGTGGAAGATGAGGTTAGGCCGAAGCTACCCATTCCTAGAATTATTCAAGATTTGATTGATCAATTTCCTGGTGTTTTCCCTAATGAGCTTACAAAGGGGCGGCTGCCACCATTGAGATATATCCAAGATTAGATAAACTTCACTCTGGGAGCAATAATTCCACAAAAATAGTCCTATAGGATGAGTCCTAAGGGAGGGGAAGCTTTGCAAGCTATTGTTGAAGAGTTGTTAGAGAGACAGTTCACAAGGCCTTCAATAAGTCCATGTGTAGTTCTAGCTTTTATGGTGCCAAAAAAGAATGGAAAGTGGAGGACGATGATAGATTCAAGGGCAGTCAACAAAATTATAGTCAAGTATAGGTATGCTATTCCTAGACTTAATGACTTGCTTGACCATCTTCATGGAGCAACAATCTTTACCCGACTTGATCTTGCCATTGGATTTCATCAAATTCGTGTGAGAGAGGAAGAAGAGTAGAATACAACATTCAAAACAAAGGAGGGACTTTATAAGTGGCTAGCCATGCTAATGGGGATGTCAAATTTTCCATCAACTTTCATGAGAATGATGAATGAGGTAATAAAACCTTTCCTTCACAAATTTGTTGAAGTGTACTTTGATGATATTTTAATTTTTTCCAATTCTCTAGATGAACATGTGCAGCATTTGAAAAGTTTCTTTGAAGTCTTAAATAGAGAGTCTTTGTATGCCAATGTTGAAAAATGCCATTTTGTGATCATTCCTTGACTTTCTTAGGATTTGTCATTAGCTATGATAGAATTAGGATGGATTCCTCAAAGGTCCAAACAATTCTAGATTTGTCGGTCCCAACTAGCCTTTTTCAAGTTAGAAGCTTTCATGGTTTTTGTTTATTCTATAGGAGATTCATTAGGAATTTTAGTACTATCACTGCTCCTATGACAGAATGCATGAAAAGAAGGTGATTTTAAATGGACTAATCAAGCTACAATTGCATTCAACACTTTGAAAATTTTGATCATAAAAGCTCCTATTTTGGCTTTAACTAACTTTAGTGCACCATTTGAACTTAAGTGTGATGTAAATGGGATAGGAATAGGGGTTGTTTTAAGCCAAGAGGGTAGACCAATTGCATTCTTTAGTGAAAAACTCAGTGATGCTAGAAAAAGATACACAACTTATGATAAAGAGTTTTATGCAATTGTTAGGGCTGTTAGACATTTCCGACCTTATTTGTTGGCCAACTCTTTCATTCTTTACACTAATCATGATGCTCTAAAATACGTCCAAAGTCAAGCTAACCTAAGTCATAAACATGCTACTTGGGTTGAATTTCTCCAATCTTTTGACTTTGTCATAAAGTATAAAAAAGGGACCACCAATGTTGTTGATAATTCCTTGTTAAGAAAATTCCTCTTGTTAAGTTCAGTTCATGCATATGTTGTAGGTTTTGATGAAATTAGGGGGATGTATGAGAGTGATAAATATTTTGGTGAAATTTTTACTAGGACTAAGGAAAATAATGGTGCATTTAAAGCTTTATTTTGTATAATGGTTACTTGTTTAAAAATGGTTCGTTGTGTTCCAAATTCCTTAAGGGAGGCAATCTTGAGAGAGGTCCATGAGGGAGGGCTAGCTGGCCATCTTGGGAGGGATAAAACCTTTGAACAAGCCCATTCTAACTTCTATTGGCCAGGGATGTTTAGGGAAGTAGCTAGGCTTGTGAGTGGTTGCAATACTTGTAGTAGATCAAAGATGACATCCCAAGCTCGCGACCCTTACACACCTTTACCTACACCAAACAAACCTTGGGAGGATGTGAGCATGGATTTTATGTCAGGTTTGCCTAAGACTAGGAGGGGATTTGATAGCATTATGGTTGTTATGGACAGATTTTCTAAAATGACAAATTTCATTCCTTGTGCTAAATCTAATGATGCTCAACATGTGATGGACTTATATTTCCATAATGTTATCAAATTGCATGGCATTATAAGAAGTATTATGAGTGATAGAGATATGAAGTTTGTGAGTCATTTTTGGAGAGTGTTATGGGCTAGAATAGGTACAAAACTCAAATTTATCACAACTTTTTACCCACAAACAGATGGCCAAAATGAGGTGGTTAATAAGTCTTTAGGGGGATTTTGAGGAGTTTGTTGAGAGGAAAAACAAAGAATTGGGATGCCATGTTGCCACAAGCAGAATTTGCATATAATTGTTTAAAGTCTAGGTCCACGAAGTACTCACAATTTGAAGTTGTCTATGGAGCCAATCCATTGACTTCGATCTGTTTGAGCCCATTTGTGCAAGATAGGCCTTTTCAAACCATTCTAGCCGAGAAGAGGGCCCTAGAAATTGTCAAGATTCATGAGCAGGTCAAGGAGAGCATAAGGAAGCATAATGAATCCTATACAAGACAAGCCAAAAAGAAGAAAGCCATGGAGTTTAAAGAAGGTGACTTGGTTTTGGTTTATTTAAGAAAAGATAGATTTTCCAAGGCTAGGAAGTCCAAGCTAAGTGATAGGGCAGATGGTATATTCAAAGTGCTCAAGAAGATCAACAACAATGCCTACAAAATTGAGTTACTAGCCCATTACCAAATGTTTAACAGTTTCAATGTAGGTGATCTAAAACTTTATGTGGAGGACACTATGATTGATTCTAATTTTTCCATGGAAGCCAGTTATCAAGAGGGAGAGCATGATAGAGGGCCATCAAGACTAGCAATTCAAGAACTAAGACTTGGGATTAATTAAAGAAAATTGTCCATAAATTCCTGAAGCTTCACTTGGTCTGGATGATCAAGTTTGTGAAGAGATAATTAGGTTAAACTTGTTCCTAAAATATCAGGCTTTATTGAAACCTTTTGGGACTTTAGGGTCCTGATTTATGAAATCCAAGATGCAATTCCTGAAGCCTAACTTGCAGCCTAGGTATGATAGGAAGTTCAGCCAGAAGTGAAGCCTCAACTTGGTCCGGTTTTAATTTATGTTTTAATAATGGTCTGGATTAATGTTTTGGTCCCGTTTAAGACTATATTTGGTTCATTTTGACTTGTTTTATTTGCCTTTTTGTTTTAGCTGGTTGAGACATTAATATGTGTTTAATTTCCTGTTTTAATTGTCTTAATATCATCAATTTAGGAAGTTGAGAAGCCTAGTTATGTGGCTGTCCAAACTTTCCTATTTTAGTTTGTTTCTTTCTTATTTTGAATGATCCAGAAAAAGTTTATGAAAATTTGTGAGATTTCTCTCTCAAAATTGGCAGATCATAAGTCAAGGGTTTGATTGTTTCTCCAAAAAAAATCTAGGCTTGTGTGTTTGCCGAAAACACTCAAATTGTGTGTTTGTTCCGTTTATGTGATTACCTGATTTTATCTTACCAGTTGTTCAAGAAATTTCATAACATTTTGTGTAACTATCCAATTGAGATGATTCCAAAGCTGTTCTGTCATTCACATCCTAAACTAAATTCTCTAGAAGGATATTTTACCCAGTTTCAATCCTATCTTAATCAAAAACACCCATTTTCCCAACCATTCTCATTAAATGCCCAGTCCAAGTTTTAGTCACGAAATCCTGTTTATCTTTTCACCTGTTCTCCAAAACGAAACACTTTCTAAAATAATTTGTTCTACACATCTAGACCTACAATTCACCTGTTAACCATTTTACCCAGTTCTAACTCTAGCAGTCTCAAAATTTCCAGTTTTCCTAACCATCGCCAATCAACCACCCAGCCAGACATGTATTCAGAAAAACCAACCTAAATCGACCATCCCTTATTCGTTTGACCTGATTATTGATTCTAAATTGTAGTTTACAAAAGGTTCTACTCATGGAAACCAAATTCATAGCTAATTAATCTAGAAGCGCCTTCAAATTCCCTATTTCAATTTTACCCGATAAAAACCAAATTGCACAAAACTTTTTCAATAACCACCAGACCCTATTCTGATCACTTTTCGGAATTCCTCCATCAGTAGGTAATGACTTTCTCTTAACCAAATAGACATATTTTAGATGATCAGGTAAGGCTTTCAATTTTATAATTTGATCCTGAAAATAGAAGGCAACATTCTCTTATGAGTTATAGTAATTTCAGTATTTAAAGTTTTCATCTATATTAGCATCGCTAATAATGATTTTGTAATTTTATAAGTTTCACCAACTTGCTCATTCACTTGTAATTTAACATTAAACTCTGCCTCATTACCAATACATTCTTCTTTCAAAATATCCTACAAAATTGAATCTGTAATATCCATATTATAAATAGAGTGAAAATCATTAGGGAATTTCACTGGATGAAAAATATGAAAATTTAATATCTCTCCATCAAATTCAACGAAAAAATTACCCTCATCCATATTAACTTTACTTTAGTCATCTTACCTTCCCAATAAACTTGACTTGAAAGTTCTACATTGTCCTCCTCCACTTTTAAAATGTAAAAATCTACTGGCAATATCAAACCATTAACCTAAACCAAAAAATCCTCTCCAAGACTAATGGGACATGATAGATGCATATTTTACTATAATTTTACATCGATATTTTATTTATTTTGCTCGACATTTTATAGTTTTGTTGTATATTTGATACTTTCTTCTCTCCAAATTCATTTATAGGTCATAATTGCTTTCATGGCCCAAAAGGAGACAAATTTGAATAAAATCGTGACATAAAACAAAGATTTGAAGCAAAATGGAGATACAAAGCCATGTACGTAGCTGTGTAAGCCTTTGTGAACATGTAAAGTCACAATTTTATGGGTTTTTGGAGTTATACGACCGTTTAAATGACCATGTATGTTCCAGTAACTCTAGTTTTCACTATAAAAGGACGTGAACAGAGGCAAACTATAGGATTGACTTAAGCGTTTCTAGTCTATCTCTTTATATTTTTATATTCTATTTCTATATATATGGAAAGTTTCAAAATCATCATATA
>JAOTAZ010071945.1:0-15813 GCA_025629785.1 Erythroxylum oxycarpum | reverse complement strand
TCCTCTTAGCCCGCGCCCTAGTCATTGGCCCAATTGGTATGGAAAGCTCTCTTCCTTGGCCTTGATCACGCAAGCTCTTGCTCACATCAGGAAGTGGAGAAACACAGAAGAAGCGCAAAACACAGATGAAGTGGGGAAACATAGAAGGAGCAAAAAACTTAGATGAAACGCAAAATACAAAAGAAACACAAAATATAGAAGATGCGCAAAACACAAAAAAAGTGAATAAACACAGAAGAAGCGCAAAACACAGAAGAAGCACAAAGCACATATGAAGCGCAAAACATAGATGAAGTGGGGAAACATAGAAGGAGCAAAAAACTTAGATGAAACGCAAAATACAAAAAGAAACACAAAATATAGAAGATGCGCAAAACACAAAAAAAGTGAATAAACACAGAAGAAGCGCAGAACACAGAAGAAGCACAAAGCACATATGAAGCGCAAAACATAGAAGAAGAGGAGAAATACAGAAGAAGCACGGAACACAAAAGCAACGAAAAACACATAAGAAGTGGAGAAACATAGAAGTAGCGTAAAATACAGAAGTGGAGAAACATAGAACAAGCACAAAACACAGAATATGCGCAAAACACATAAGAAACGCATAATACAAAAGAAGTGGAGAAACACAGAAAAAGCGCGAAACAAAAGCGAAGCACAAAACCCAAAAGATGCACAAAACATAGAAGATGCGCAAAACACATAACAAGAGGAGAAACACAGAAGAAGCACAAAACATAAAAGAAGCCCAACACATAGAATAAGCGTAAAACACAGAAGATGCGCAAAACACAGAATAAGTGGAGAAACACAGAAGAAACACAAAACACAGATGAAGCGCAAAACATAGAAGAAGAGGAGAAATATAGAAGAAGCACAAAACACAGAACAAGCGTAAAATACAGAAGATGCGTAAAACACAGAAGAAGTAGGGATACATAAAAGAAGCACAAAATACAAGAGAAGTGGAGAAAAAAAAAGAAGTACAAAACACAGAAGAAGCCCAAATCACCGAATATTCCCAAAACACAGTAGATACATAAAACACAGAAGCAATGGAGAAACACAGAAGAAGCGCAAAACACAGAAAATGCAAAAAACACAGAAGATGCGAAAGAAGCACAAAACACAGATGAAGCGCAAAACACAAAAGAAGTGGAGAAAAACAGAAGAGGCGCAAAATAGAGAAGAAGTGGAGAAACAAAAAGGAAGCACAAAACAAAGATGAAGCAGAAAACAATGAAGAAGCGCAAAACAGAGGAGATGCGCAAAACACAAAAGATGTGCAAAACACAGAAGAAGCAGAAAACACAAATGAAACACAAAACATAGAAGAAGAAGATAAATACTGAAGAATCACAAAACACAAAGAAGCGCAAAATGTAGAAGATACACAAAAACATAAGAAGCATAAAACACAGAAGAAGCGCAAAACAAAGTAGATATGCAAAACACAGAAGAAGTGAAGAAACACAGAAGAAGCCCAAAACAGAGAACGAGCACAAAACACAGAAGATGTGCAAAACAAAGAAGTGGAGAAACACAGAAGAAACGCAAAACACAAAAGATCTGCAAAACACAGAAGAAGTGGAGCGACACAGAAGATGCGCAAAACACAGATGAAGTGGAGAAACACAAAACAAGCAAAAAATAAAGAAGATGAACAAAACACTATATATGCGCAAAACACAGAAGAAGCACAAAACACAAAAGAAGTGGAGAAACACAGAAGAAGCGCCAAACACAAAAGAAACACAAAACAAAAAAGGTGAGCAAAACACAGAAGAAATGGAGAATCACATAAGAAGCGCAAAACAAAGAAGATGCGCAAAACACTGAAGAAGTGGAAAAACATAGAAGAAGCGCAAGAAACTGAAGAACCACAAAACATAGATGAAATGCAAAACATAGAAGAAGAGGAAAATTACAGAAGAAGCGTAAAACACAGAAGATGCGTAAATCACAGAAGAAGTAGAGAAACATCAAAGATGCGCAAAACATAGAAAAAGCGCAAAACACACAAGAAGTGGAGAAAAAAGATGTACAAAACATAGAAGAAGCACAAAACACAGAAGATGCGCAAAACACAAAAGAAAATGTGGAAACACAAAAGAAGTGGAGAAACACAGAAGATGCGCAAAACATAGAAAAAGTGGAGAAACACAGAAGAAGCGCAAGACACAGAAGAAGTGGGGAAACACAGAAGTAATGTAAAACACAGAAAAAAGTGGAGAAACATAAAACAAGCACAAAGCACAGAAGATGCGCAAAACACAGAAAAAGTGGAGAAACACAGAAGAAGCGCAAAATATAGAAGATGCCTAAAACACTGAATATGCGAAAAACACAAAAGAATTGGAGAAACACAGAAGAAGCGCAAAACACAGAAGAAGCATAAAACACAAAAGAAGTGAAGAAACACAAAAACACAAAACGAACACAAAACACAGAAGATGCGCAAAAAACAGAAGATGCGCAAAACACTGAAGATGCACAAAACACAGAAGAAGTGGAGAAACACAGAAGAAGCACAAAACACAAAAGAAATGCAAAACACAGAAGATGCGCAAAACACTCAAGAAGTGAAGAAAAACAGAAGAAGCGAAAACACAAATGAAACACAAAACACAGATGAAGCGCAAAACATAGAAGCAGTGGAGAAATATAGAAGAAGCCCAAAACATAAAAGAAGCGCAAAAGATAGAGGAAGCACAAAACACATAAGAAGCACAAAAAATAGAAGAATCGCAAAACAAAGAAGAAGTGGAGAAAAACAAAAGAAGTGCAAAACTCAGAAGAAGACCAAAACACTGAATATGCGCAAAACATAGAAGCAGTGGAGAAACACAAAAGAAGGGCAAAACACAGAAGATGCACAAAACACAAAAGATGCGCAAAACACTGAAGATACGTAAAACATAGAAGAAGTGAAGAAATACAAAAGAAGCACAAAATTCAGAAGAAGCTTACAACACAGAAGAATTAAAGAAACACAGAAGAAACACAAAACATAGAAGAAGTGGTAAAACAAAGAGGGAGCACAAAACACAGAAGAAGCGCAAAACACAGAAGTAGTGGAGAAACACAGAAGAAGCGCAAAACACAGAACAAGCGCAAAACAGTAAAACACATAAGAAGTGCAAAATGCAAA
Organism: Erythroxylum oxycarpum; assembly: GCA_025629785.1. NCBI lineage: Eukaryota > Viridiplantae > Streptophyta > Magnoliopsida > Malpighiales > Erythroxylaceae > Erythroxylum > Erythroxylum oxycarpum. Next base: position 12,659 of record JAOTAZ010071945.1, on the reverse strand, counting down.
AGAGGTGGAGAAAAACAGAAGAAGGGCAAAACAAAAAAGAAGAAAAAAACACAAAAGATGCGCAAAACACTGAAGATGCGCAAAATACAAAAGAAGTGGAGAAATACCTAAGAAGTACAAAACACAAATGAAGCGCAGAACACAGAAGAAACGCAAAAGACAAAAGATGCACAAAACACAGAAGAGGTCGAGAAACACAGAAGAAGCGCAAAACACAGATGAAACGCAAAACATAGAAGCATAGGAGAAGTATTGAAGAAGACCAACACACAGAAGAAGCGCAAAACACAGAAAAAGCGCAAAACACAGTGGAAACGCAAAACAAAACAAAAAAGTGGAGAAACACAGAAGAATCGCAAAACACATAAGCAGTGGATAAAAACAGAAGATGCGCAAAACACTGAAGACGCGTAAAACACAGAAAAAGTGAAGAAACACAGAAGAAGCACAAAACACAGAAGAATTGGTGAAACACAAAAGAAGTGGAGAAACACAAAAGAAGCGCAAAACACGGAAGAAGTGGTGAATCAAAGAGGAAGCACAAAACACAGAAGAAGCCCAAAACGCATGAGATGCGCAAAATACAGAGGAAGCACAAAACACAGATGAAATGGAGAAACACAGAAGAAGCGCAAAACACAGAAGAAGTGGCGAAACATAGAGGAAGCACTAAACACAGAAGAAGCAAAAAACACAAATGAAACGCAAAACATAGAAGAAGAGGAGAAATAAAGAAGAAGCGCAAAACACAGAAGATACGCAAAACACCGAAGTAGTGGAGAAACACAGAAGATGTGCAAAACACAGAACAAGCACAAAACACAGAAGATGCGCAAAACACAGAAGAAGAAGAGAAACACAGAAGAAGCGCAAAACACAGAAGTAGTGGAGAAACACAGAACAAGCGCAAAACAGCAAAACACAGAAGAAGTGCAAAATGCAAAAGAGGTGGAGAAACACAGAAAAAGCGCAAAAAAGAAGAAGCACAAAACACACAAGATGCGCAAAACACAAAAGAAGTGGAGAAATACCTAAGAGGTACAAAACACAAATGAAGCGTAAAACACAGAAAAAACGCAAAAGACAGAAGATGCGCAAAACACAGAAGAGGTCGAGAAACACAAAAGAAGCGCAAAACACAGATGAAGCGCAAAACATAGAAGCAGAGGAGAAATATTGAAGAAGACGAAAACACAGAAGAAGCCCAAAACACAGTGGAAACGCAAAACAAAAAAGAAGTGGAGAAACACAGAAGAATCGCAAAACACAGAAGCAGTGGATAAAAACAGAAGAAGCGCAAAACACATAAGGTGCACAAAAAACAGAAGATGCGCAAAACACTGAAGATGCGTAAAACACAGAAAAAGTGAAGAAACACAGAAGAAGCACAAAACACAGAAGAATTGGTGAAACACAAAAGAAGTGGAGAAACACAGAAGAAGCGCAAAACACAAAAGAAGTGGTGAAACATAGAGGAAGCACAAAACACAGAAGAAGCCCAAAACGCATGAGATGCGCAAATGAAGCACAAAACACAGATAAAATGGAGAAACACATAAAAAGCGGGAAACACAGAAGAAGTGGCGAAACATAGAGGAAGCACAAAACATAGAAGAAGCAAAAAACACAAATGAAACGCAAAACATAGAAGAAGAGGAGAAATAAAGAAGAAGCACAAAACACCGAAATAGTGGAGAAACACAGAAAAAGCGCAAAACACAGCACAAGCACAAAACACAGAAGATGCGCAAAACACAGAAGAAGAAGAAGAGAAACACCGAAGAAGCGCAAAACTCAAATGATACGCAAAACACAGAAGATCCGCAAAACATAAAAGATCCACAAAACACTTAAGATGTGCAAAATACATAAGAAATGGAGAAACACAAAAGAAGCGCAAAACACTAAATATCATAAAAAATCAAAAAATTTGAGAAACACAGAAGAAGCGCAAAACACAGAAGATGCGCGAAACACAGAAGAAGTGGAAAAACAAAGAAGAAGTGCAAAACACAGAAGAAGTGGAGAAACATAGAAGAAGCGCAAAACACAGAAGAACCACAAAACACAAATGAAATGCAAAACATAGAAGAAGAGGAAAAATACAGAAGAAGCGCAAAACACAAAAAATGCGCAAATCGCAGAAGAAATAGAGAAATATCGAAGATGCGCAAAACATAGAAGAAGCGCAAACCACAAATGAAGCGCAAAACACTGAAGAAGTGAAGAAAAAAAGAAGTGCAAAACATAGAAGAAGCACAAAACACAGAAGAATTGTGGAAACACAGAAGAAGCGGAGAAACACAGAAGATGCGCAAAACATAGAAAAAGTGAAGAAACACAAAAAAAGTGGGGAAACACAGAAGTAACGCAAAACACAGAAGAAGCGAAGAAACATAGAACAAGCACAAAGCACAAAAGATGCGCAAAACACAGAAGAAGTGGAGAAACACTGAAGAAGGGTAAAACACAGAAGATTCGCAAAACACAGAAGATGCGCAAAACACAGAAGAAGTGGAGAAACACAAAAGAAGCGCAAAACACAGAAGATGCGCAAAACACTGAATATGCGAAAAACACAGAAGAATTGGAAAAACACAGAAGAAATGCAAAACACAGAAGATGCGTAAAACACAGAAGAAGTGGAGAAACACTGAAGAAGCGCAAAAGACAAAAGATGCGCAAAACACAGAATATGTGGAAAACACAGAAGAATTGGAGAAACACAGAAGAAGCACAAAACAAAAAAGAAACGCAAAACACAGAAGAAACACAAAAAACAGAAGATGCGCAAAACTTAAAAGAAGTGAAGAAACACAAAATAAGCAAAAACACAGATGAAGCACAAATCACAGATGAAGCACAAAACATAGAAGCAGTGGAGAAATATAGAAGAAGCCCAAAACACAAAAGAAGCGCAAAACACAGAAGAAGTGGAGAAACACAGAAGAAGCGCAAAAAATAGAAGAATCGCAAAACAAAAAAGAAGTGGAGAAAAACAAAAGAAGTGCAAAACACAGAAGAAAACCAAAAATTGAATATGCGCAAAACACAGAAGCAGTGGAGAAACACAAAAGAAGGGCAAAACGCAGATGATGCGCAAAACACTGAAGATGCGCAAAACATAGAAGAAGTGAAGAAATACAGAAGAAGCATAAAACTCAGAAGAAGATTAAAACATAGAAGAAGCGTAAAACACAGAAGAAGTAAAGAAACACATAAGAAGCGCAAAACACAGAAGAAGTAGTAAAACAAAGAGGGAGCACAAAACACAGAAGAAACGCAAAACACAGGAGATGCGTAAAACACAGAAGAAGCGCAAAACACAAAAGTAGTGGAGAGACACAGAAGAAGCGCAAAACAGCAAAACACAGAAGAAGTGCAAAATGCAAAAGAGGTGGAGAAACACAGAAGAAGCGCAAAACAAAAAAGAAGCACAAAACACACAAGATGCGCAAAACAGTAAAAGTGCGCAAAACACAAAAGAAGTGGAGAAATACCTAAGAAGTACAAAACAAAAATGAAACGCAAAACACAGAAGAAACGCAAAGACAGAAGATGCGCAAAACACAGAAGAAGTCGAGAAATATAGAAGAAGCGCAAAACACAGATGAAGCGCAAAACATAGAAGCAGAGGAGAAATATTAAAGAAGACCAAAACACAGAAGAAGTGCAAAACACAGTGGAAACGCAAAACACAGAAGAAGTAGAGAAACATAAAAGAACCTCAAAACACAAAAGCAGTGGATAAAAACAAAAAAGGACAAATCACATAAGGTGCACAAAAAACAGAAGATGCGCAAAACACTGAAGATGCGTAAAAGACAGAAAAAGTGAAGAAACACAGAAGAAGCACAAAACACAGAAAAATTGGTGAAACACAAAAGAAGTGGAGAAACACAGAAGAAGTGCAAAACACAGAAGAAGTTGTGAAACAAAGAGGAAGCACAAAACACAGAAGAAGAGCAAAATGCAGCACAAAATAAAGGGGAAGCACAAAACACAGATGAAATGGAGAAACACAAAAGAAGCTCAAAACATAGAAGAAGTGGCGAAACAGAGACGAAGCGCAAAACACAGAAGAAGCATAAAACACAGATGAAACGCAAAACATAGAAGAAGAAGAGAAATAAAGAAGAAGTGCAAAACACAGAAGAAGCACAAAACACAGAAGATACGCAAAACACCGAAGTAGTGGAGAGAGAAACACAGAAGATGTGCAAAACACAAAACAAGCATAAAACACAAAAAAAGCGCAAAGCACAAAAAAAGCGCAAAAACACCTAAGAAGCGCAAAGCATAGATGAAACGTAAAATATAGAAGAAGAGGAAAAATACAGAAGAAGCGTAAAACACAGAAGATGCGCAAATCACAGAAGAAGTAGAGAAATATCGAAGATGCACAAAACATAGAAAAAGCACAAAACACAGATAAAGCGCAAAACATAGAAGAAGTGGAGAAAAAAAGAAGTGCAAAATGTAGAAGAAGCACAAAACACAGAAGATGCACAAAACACAGAAGAAGTGTGGAAACACAGAAGAAGCGGAGAAACACAGAAGATGCGCAAAACATAGAAGAAGTGAAGAAACACAGAAGAAGCGCAAGACACAGAAGAAGTGGGGAAACATAGAAGTAACGCAAAACACAGAAGAATCAAAGAAACATAAAACAAGCATAAAGCACAAAAGATGCGCAAAACACAGAAGAAGTGGAGAAACACCGAAGAAGGGAAAAACACAGAAGATTCACAAAACACAGAAGATGCGCAAAACACAGAAGAAGTGGAGAAACATAGAAGAAGCACAAAACACTGAATATGCGAAAAACACAGAGGAATTGGAGAAACACAAAAGAAGCACAAAACAAAAAAGAAGCGCAAAACACAGAAGAAACGCAAAATACAGAAGATGCACAAAACATAAAAGAAGTGAAGAAACACAGAAGAAGCAAAAACACAGATGAAGCACAAAACATAGAAGCAGTGGAGAAATATAGAAGAAGCCCAAAACACAAAAGAAGCACAAAACAAAGAGGAAGCGCAAAACACAGAAGAAGTGGAGAAACACAGAAGAAGCGCAAAAAACAGAAGAATCGCAAAACAAAGAAGAAGTGGAGAAAAACAAAAGAAGAGCAAAACACAGAAGAAGACCAAACCACTGAATATGCACAAAACAAAAAAGCAGTGGAGAAACACAAAGGAAGGGCAAAACACAGAAGATGCACAAAACACAGATGATGCGCAAAACACTGAAGATGCGCAAACCACTGAAGAAGTGAAGAAATACAGAAGAAGCATAAAACTCAGAAGAAGCTTAAAACATAGAAGAAGCGTAAAACACAGAAGAAGTAAAGAAACACATAAAAAGTGCAAAACACAGAAGAAGTAGTAAAACAAAGAGAGAGCACAAAACACAAGAGATGCGTAAAACACAGAAGAAACGCAAAACACAGAAGTAGTGAAGAAACACAGAAGAAACGCAAAACACAGAACAAGTGCAAAACAACAAAACACAGAAGAAGTGTAAAATGCAAAAGAGGTGGAGAAACACAGAAGAAGCACAAAATAAAAAAGAAGCACAAAACACACAAGATGCGCAAAACACTGAAAATGCGCAAAACACAAAAGAAGTGGAGAAATACTTAAGAAGTACAAAACACAAATGAAGCGCAAAACACAGAAGAAACGCAAAAGATAGAAGATGCGCAAAACATAGAAGAGGTCGAGAAACATAGAAGAAGCGCAAAATACAGATGAAGCACAAAACACAGATGAAGCGCAAAACATAGAAGCAGAGGAGAAATATTGAATAAGACCAAAACACAGAAGAAGTGCATAACACAGTGGAAACGCAAAACACAGAAGAAGTGGAGAAACACAGAAGAAGCATAAAACACAAAAGTAGTGGACAAAAACAGAAAAAGCGCAAAACACAGAAGGTGCACAAAAACAGAAGTTGCGCAAAACACTGAAGATGCGTAAAAGACAGAAAAAGTGAAGAAACACAGAAAAAGCACAAAACACAGAAAAATTGGTGAAACACAAAAAAAGTAGAGAAACACAGAAGAAGCGCAAAACACAGAAGAAGTTGTGAAACAGAGAGGAAGCACAAAACACAGAAGAAGCGCAAAACGTAGGAGATGCGCAAAATATAGGGGAAACACAAAACACAGACGAAATGGAGAAACACAAAAGAAGCGCAAAACATAGAAGAAGTGGCGAAACAGAGACGAAGCGCAAAACACAGAAGAAGCAAAAAACACAGATGAAACGCAAAACATAGAAGAAGAGGAGAAATAAAGAAGAAGCGCAAAACACATAAGAAGCACAAAACACAGAAGATACGCAAAACACCGAAGTAGTGGAGAAACACAGAAGAAGTGCAAAACACAGAACAAGCATAAAACACAGAAAAAGCGCAAAGCACAGAAGAAGAGGAGAAACTTCGAAGAAGCGCAAAACATAGATGAAACGTAAAACATAGAAGAAGAGGAAAAATACAAAAGAAGCGTAAAACACAGAAGAAGCGCAAAACACAGAAGAAGTACAAAACACAAAAGAAGTGGAGAAACAAAGAAGAAGCACAAAACACAAAACGAACACAAAACACAAAAGATGCACCAAAAACAGAAGATGCGCAAAACACAGAAGATGCACAAAACACAGAAGAAGTGAAGAAACATAGAAGAAGCAAAAACACAGAGAAAGCGCAAAACACAAAGAACTGGAGAAACATAGAAGAAGCCCAAAAACAGAAGAATCGCAAAAGAAAGAAGTGGAGAAAATGAAAGAAGTGCAAAACACAAAAGAAGACCGAAACACGGAATATGTGCAAAACACAAAAGATAAGCAAAACACAGAAGCAATGGAGAAACACAAAAAAAGGGCAAAACATAAAAGATTCACAAAATATAGAAGATGCGCAAAACACTGAAGATGCACAAAATATAGAAGAAGTGAAGAAACACAGAAGAAGCACAAAACTCAGAAGAAGCTTAAAACACAGAAGAAGTAAAGAAACACAGAAGAAGCGCAAAACACATAAGAAGTGGTGAAACAAAGAGGTAGCATAAAACACAGAAGAAGCACAAAACACAGGAGATACGTAAAACACAGAAGAAGCGCAAAACACAGAAGTAGTGGAGAAACACAGAAGAAGAGGGGAAACACAGAACAAGCGCAAAACACATAAGAAGTGGAGAAACACATAAGAAGCGCAAAATACAAAAGAGGTGGAGAAACACAGAAGAAGCGCAAAACACAAAAGAAACACAAAACACAGAAGATGCGCAAAATACAGAAGAAGTGGAGAAACACTTAAGAAGCACAACATAAATGAAGCGTAAATCACAGAAGAAACGCAAAACACAGAAGATACGCAAAACAAAGAAGAGGTGGAGAAACAAAGAAGAAGCGCAAAACATAGATGAAGCATAAAACACAGATAAAGTGCAAAACATAGAAGTAGAGGAGAAATATTGAAGAAGACCAAAACACAGAGGAAATGCAAAACACAGAAGAAGCGCAAATCACAGAAGCAGTGGATAAAAACAGAAGAAGCACAAAACACAGAAGAAGCGGAGAAACACAGAAGAAGCGCAAAACACAGAAGAACTAGAGAAACATAGAAGAAGCGCAAAACACAGAAGAACCACAAAACACAGATGAAGTGCAAAATATAGAAGAAGAGGAGAAACACAAAAGAAGCGTAAAACACAAAAGAAGCCTAAAACATAGAAGAACCGCGAAACACAGAAGAATCGCAAAACACAAAAGAAGTGGAGAAATACTGAAGAAGCGCAAAAAGCACAGATGAAGCGCAAAACAGAGAAAAAGAGGAAAAACACAGAAGGAGCGCAAAACACAGATGAAGCGCAAAACACAGAAGAAGTGGAGAAAAACAAAAGAAGTGCAAAACACAGAAGAAGCACAAAACACAGAAGATGCGCAAAACACAGAGGAAGTGGAGAAACACAAAAGATGCTCAAAACATAGAAGAAGTTAAGAAACACAGAAGAAGCACAAAACGCAGAAGAAGAGGGGAAACATAAAAGAAATGGAGAAACACAGAAGAAGCGCAAAACACAGAAAAGACACAAATCACAAAAGAGTGCAAAACACAAAAGATGTGCAAAACACAGAAGAAGTGGGGAAATACAAAAGGAGCGCAAAACACAGAAGAATTGGAGAAACATAGAAGAAGCGCAAAACACTGAAGAGGCGCAAAACATAGAAGATGCGTAAAACACAGAAGATGCGCAAAACACAGAAGATGCGCAAAATACAAAGGAAATGGAGAAACACAGAAGAAGTTGAGAACACAGAAGAAGCGCAAAACACAAAAGAAGCACAAAACACAGAAGAAGTGCAAAATAAAAAAAAGAGTAGAAAGACAAAAGAAGCCCAAAACACAGAAGAAGTGCGAAATACAGAAGATACGCAAAACACATAAGAAGTGTCGAAACACAGAAGAAGCCCAAAACACAGAAGAAGTGGAGAAAAACATAAGAAGTGCAAAACACTGAAGAAGCACAAAACACAGAAGATGCGCAAAACACAGAGGAAGAGGAGAAAAATCGAAGATGCGCAAAACATAGAAGAAGTGAAGAAACACAGAAGAAGAGCAAAACACAGAAGAAGTGGAGAAAAATAGAAGAAGTGCAAAACACATAAGAAGCACAAATCATAGAAGATGCGCAAAACACAGAAGAAGAGGAGAAACACAGAAGATGCGCAAAACATAGAGGAAGTGAAGAAAGACAGAAGAAGGGCAATACACAGAAGAAGCACAAAACACAGAACAAGCGCAAAACACAAAAGAAGTTGAGAATCACAAAAAAAGCGCAAAACAGAGAAGAAGAATAAAATAAAGAAGAAGCGCAAAACACCGAGGAAGTAGAACACAAAAGAAGCTCAAAACACAGAAGAATCAGAAAACATAGATGAAACACAAAACACAGATGAAGCAAAAAACATAGCAGAAGAGGAAAAAAATAGAAGAAGCGTAAAATGCAAAACACAGAAGATGCACAAAACACAGAAGAAGTAGAGAAATATCGAAGATGAGCAAAACATAGAAGAAGCGCAAAACATGGATGAAGCACAAAACATAGAAGAAGTGGAGAAAAAAAGAAGTGCAAAACGTAGAAGAAGCACAAAACACAGAAGAAGCGTAAAATACAGAAGAAGTGGAGAAAAACAAAAGGCTCAAAACACAAGATGCACAAAACACAGAAGAAGCGCAAAACATAGAGGAAACAAAAAACAGAGAAGATATGCAAAACACATAAGAAGTGAAGAAACACAGAAGAAATGGATAAGCAGAGAGGAAGCACAGAATAAAGAAGAAGCACAAAACACAGGAGATGCGCAAAACACAAAAGATGTGCAAAACACAGATGAAGCACAAAACACAGATGAAGTGCAAGACATAGAAGAAGAAGAGAAATACAGAAGAAGCACAAAACACAAAGAAACGCAAAATATATAAGATACGAAAAACACAGACGAAGCACAAAACAAAGAAGAAGCGCAAAACACAGAAGATACGCAAAGCACAGAAGAATTGGAGAAACATGGAAGAAGCACAAAACACAGAAGAAGTGCAAAGCACAAAAGAAGTGAAAAACACATAAGCAGTGCAAAATACAGAGCAAAAACAAAACATAGAACAAGTGCAAAACACAGAACAAGCCCAAAACACAGAAGAAGCACATAACACAGAAAAAGTGGAAATCACAAAAGAAGTGGAGAAACACCGAAGAAGCACAAAACACAAAAGAAGCGGGGAAACACAGGCAAAACGCAAAACACAGAAAAAGCTCAAAATACAGAAGGCGTGGAGAAATAAAGAAGAAGCGCAAAACATAGAAGAAATGGAGAAACACAAAAGAAGCGCAAAACATAGAAGAAGTACAAAACATAGAAGAAGTGGAGAAACACAAAAGAGGCACAAAACATAGAAGAGTCGCAAAACATAGAAGATAGGCAAAACACAAAGGAAGTGGAGATACACAAAAGAAGTGCAAAACACATAAGAAGTGGAGAAACACAGAAGAAGCTCAAAACACAAAAGAAGAACAAAACACAGAAGATGCGCAAAACACAAAAGAAGCGCAATTAAACCCTCATTAGCCATCATATTTTTTTTCATTCTCATACATCCCAAAAATTTACTCAAAAATTGTTCCATGGTGTGCTCATACAAATCAGTCACTATGCTTGAACTCAATTCTCCTACTTGTGAACAAAATTTGGAAATCTTCAAATCCAAATTTCCATTTGACTTCTTCATAAAAATCATAGCTCTAAGTCTCTAGTTTGCTTTGAAGAAAGAATCATCTCAATCGGAGCTCTATAGCTCAAGATATACTTAAAATGCTTAAGTCTGCTCAAACCCTATTCATGCTCTCCTAATCGACCCCTCACCTACTTTCAAGCAAACTTTCTCAAATCATCTCCAAATGTTACAAATTTTTATGGAGAGAAGGATACATGTCTTAGGAATCTATTGGTCTAAGAACCACCTAAATAGGAGGTCTGATGAGGAAGTTATGCCTAAAATAATAGACCATGTTCATACCTTAAGTTGATTTGTACCTCTCTTGGCACGATCGCCATAATGTTCAATATAGAAGTTGGATTCATTTCATTTTTAGACCATTAGAAAGTGGACTTCAAGAGCTACAACTTTCCTAAAGACCAAAAAACCTGACTCTGCCTCTAACAGTGTCAAAAATCACAATCTTTCCCATGAATGTCCATTTAATGGACATGTATCGGGCTTAGGAGGCCAAATGACCCGAGAATGTCCGTTAAACGGACATCCATGTCCGTTTAATGGACATAGACTGGCCTAAGGGTGTTTTTACACCCTAGAAGGTCCGTTAAATGGACCTTATGTCCATTAAACGGACATTGGGTATCCCCAAAGTCCTCCAAACCCTCTTTCAAACTTCCTATCTTCATCCTAACACCATATACACTTATAATCTTCACAAATTCACTTATTCTAAGGCCTAAACACTTCATAACAACTCAAACATCAAGTTCATTTCACAAAACTCTCAAATATCAATCCATTTAAATCATCAAGATCACAAATTCTCATCATACATCATAGCTGTCATGTTCATACACTCCATGCAACATCATAACTTGTATCAATCATATCTTTTAACTCTAACATCCAAAAATCACAAACTTTATAGCGTCGGAAAGATAAAAGGATCAACTACAATTTCTATGTAAACAACTTTGACCAGTTCTACTTAGATTATTCCAGATTTTCCATGGAAGTCGCATACATAAATCTTATTCTTGTGAAAACTTGAAATTGACCAAATTTCACTTCCTTAACTAAAGCAACACATTCTTATCCATTCATAATTCCTATCCTTCTTTTTCCATAACAATTCACTCATATATATCAATTCATATACAAATTTCATTAACTTACATGGATTGCTTCTTCAAATGTACTTAATTCCAATTTAACCTCATCCTTAATTAATCATTATTTAAATTCCACCTTGATTCATACCCATTTTGCATTCACCATTGACAAACATCCATACACAATTTCACATTCCATTATCATCATACATAATTCCATATTTCATTTACATCAAAAATAAGAAATTTACAACTTTGATGGTGTTTCCAAGCCACAATATAATATCAATATCAATATCCAAAATACAAAACATTCAAACCCAAAAATGCTCAAAATACATCTGAAGCCTTGTTTTACATCAATTATTCCCAACACAAAAACATACAAGGTTCGAAATAATTCCTCGGTTCTCACTCTGTTTCTTAGTCAATACCTAGATTGGGGAAAGTGAGTGGGAGTTAGCTTTAAAAGGCCGTGGGTAACATGCTTATAACAAATAACAAGCAAAACCTTTAAAAAAATTCTTTATCATGGTAAATTCTTATTGACATCCATAAAACAAAAGTTTTTCAAAATTCTTGTAATGTAATCAAAATCACAATAACACAACTCATGCATTTTTTCAACTTGTTCATAAATCATGAATGAATCAAAACTTGTCACAAATCACTAACAAATAACACATCATAATGGTTTGGGTAGGCCAAATTCATGACGCACTACACATTCCCATATAATGGTCTTGTGTGGCCATAAACTTGAGGTAGTCCTTGAAGGAGCTCCGTGTCACTAGCGGGCAGGTGGAAGAAGCCTTTTCTTGGGTCAACGTGCACTTGATGGTTCTTGAGGGACTACCACAAACCCACATAACATGTAATCATGACTTGAAAACAAATTTGCCCAAAATGGAAATATTTCATAAACTTGTTTTTCTTGAACATGCAATTTTTCGAAAATCTTTTCATATAGCAATTCATAATGCATCATCAAAATCCACAAACCAAACATGTAGCAATTTCTAAAATTAATCATAAGCAATAAAAGCAACAATTTTAGCAATTTCTCAAATCATTCAAAACAATGAATTTGAAATCATTTTATTATCTTGATTTTTGAAAACATACTAATGGCTCATTATTCAAATCATAAACATGAAATCCACCTTAAATCCTTGCTTGTACACCTTGTTCAAAATGTCTCCCCTTGTCTTTTCTTGATTCCTCTTGCCTCAATCCCCTTCATCAATGACAAAATCCCCAAATCAA
>JAOTAZ010071916.1:0-15828 GCA_025629785.1 Erythroxylum oxycarpum | reverse complement strand
ATCCAAACTTAAAATTTTTCAAAAATTTTAAAAACTAATATCAGTTTGAAAAACTGGAGAAGCCCGGACGTCACCTGGCGTTAAGTTTTTGTGGGCTTCCCAAAAGGCCAGATCCGTCATTGCAGAGCTTAAGTTGAAGAATATAGGTTGCGGCGCGTGAACTCAAGCTCTATTCTTTCGTAGTTATCTCCAAAAATCAAGGGTATTTCCGGAACAAAAGTTGTCAATAAGGGCAACAGATGTCGGGCCACAAAGCAATAAAGTAAAGTAAAGGGGAAGATTTGGAAAAGAGCAAATAAATGGACCGAATAATCAAATATCAATCAATCAATAAATAATAAACAAAAATAAAAAATAAAAAATAAACCTGGACGCGAAAGGACATTGAAATTTGGTTTAATATCGCCGCTGGGATACGAATGACACAATCTCTCTCTTTCTCCTTCCTTCCTCTCTCTCTCTCTCTCTCTCTCTCTCTTATCGGCTCACGTTCTAACTTTTCTTTTTCTATCTTCTTCCCCCACAGATTTTCCCTTATTTTCCTTCACCCAAGCAACGCCGAGAAAAAATCAGAGAAGAAGTTTTCTTCGAAACCAGGGGCGGTCAATAAGGCCTCGGTTTTTGTTCTCCGATCTGTGCCTCAAACCTCAGGCTGCAATTTGTCCGGCTTTTTATTTATTTCTTCCTGTTTTGGTTGTTTCTTCCCTCGAGAAACCCTAGATTCAAACCCTAGGAATCGTCTTGTCCAGCTCGTTCAAGCCGAGGCACGTGTGGATTCCTTTGCGACCAGTGTTTGGCTGCACTGCGGCGGCTTCGGTGCAGGCTGGCGTCCGTTGTTGTGCGGCGGCGGGTTGTTTATCTGGTGTTTGGCTCATGCGACAGAGAGGTAAACTGAGGGCTAGGTAAGATTAGTGGTTAGGGTTTTTTTTCCCGGTTTTGATGCCGCCCGAGCCATTGCCTTGGGATCGGAAGGACTTCTTCAAGGAGAGGAAGTACGAGAGGTCGGAGTCGTCTTCCTTAGGGTCGGCGCCGCGATGGAGGGACTCCTCGTCGAGTCACTATGGATCGTCCCGCGAGTACGTTCGGTGGACAGGGAACAACGATTTCCGGAGGTTCTCTGGTGAGTTTCTTTGCTCTTCTTGGTGTGTTTGGCCTTCAGATTATTCGGTGTCCAAAGCTTGGGAGTTTGAAAAAATTATGTTGTTTTTATGATTGTTTATCGGTCAGTTTTACTTTGGGTATCTTGAACTGGAATTCTGGAATCTTCCTATCTGTGGATTGCGTTGTCCTATGGTGTTCAAGTTTTTTTCCTGGGTTATGTCGAGATAGACGTTCTCCAGCGCAGGATTGACTTTAGTTCTATTTGTGTTAAAGTCCGTTGTGTGTTTTTGTTTCTTTATAGAACAGATCTTGGTTTTAAAGACTCTGTAACAATTTGTCCTGGTTCATATTTTGATTAGGATAACTTCAGATCTACAACTTCTGTCCGTTTTATCACCTAAGAAAATTGTCTTTACTGGGGAGTTTCTGCCTTGCTTGTTTTAATTGTATATGATTTTCGTTTCTTGTTCAAATATTATTTGAAGGTCATGGTAAGCAGGGTGGTTGGCACCTGGTTGCTGAAGAATCTGGTCATGGGTACGGACCCTCGAGGTGTGGTGAGAAAGTACTTGAAAATGAAGATTACCGACCACGTGGAGATGGGAAATATGCACGAGGTAGGGAAAACAGAGGTTCTGTTAGCCAGAGAGATTGGAAAGGTCATTCATGGGAGATGAACAATGGGTCGCCTAATTCAGCTGTGAGGCTGCATGGCAATAATGATAGGTCTGATGATGTGCTAACATTTCCCCAATCTCATGCCCCTAATCCTGAGTTAGTAAATACTTGGGATCAGCTTAATTTGAAAGACCAACAGGATAACAATAAGGTAGCTGGTATTAGTGGGTTGGGAACAGGCCAAAAGGGTGATAAAGATAGCACACTAGATTGGAAGCCTTTGAAATGGGCTCGTACTGGAAGCTTGTCCTCTCGGGGTTCTGGTTTCAGTCATTCAAGTAGCTCAAAGAGCCTTGGGGGTGCAGATTCTAATGAGGGGAAGACTGAGCTGCAGCCCAAGAATGCAACTCCAGTTCGATCCCCATCTGGAGATGCTGCTGCCTGTGTAACGTCTGCTCCACTATGCGAGGAGACTACTTCTAGGAAGAAGCCACGCCTTAATTGGGGTGAAGGACTGGCAAAATATGAGAAGAAGAAAGTTGAAGGTCCAGATGTGAGTATGAACAAAGATGGAGCTGTTATTTCTGCTGCTAATGTTGAAACCATCTTCTCACAAAGTTCAAATTTGGCTGATAAGAGCCCTAGAGTTCTTGGATTTTCTGATTGTGCATCTCCTGCAACTCCTTCCTCCGTTGCTTGTAGTTCCTCTCCAGGTAATTGATTGCTATCTCACGTTCTTTAGTTTGTTGTGTAATTGTTTCTATTAGGTTATGGTCTGTAATGTTAGCCAAACTCAATTTTATTTGCTGACCTGTTAGTATTGTCCTTGTTGCAGTTGGCATCATTTATTTGTAGTAAATGCACGAAGTTATGGTTTCGGTAGTTATTCTTTCTGATTACAATTTTTCTGTTCATTTCTGTGGGTAAATCTCAAAGTTGTGACGCTTGTGCTAGTTAAATGATACTGACACATGTTCTAGTTAATGATACTCTATTATTGTAAAGTTAATATTTTATCTTTGTTCATGTTTGTACAATGCTCGATGTTCGTTGTAATTTGTCCTTTTATATTCAGAAAGACAAGTCATTGAATTGCCTTGTAGCTTTTAACATACTTTTGTTGTGAAGTATCCAAAGTCAATTTGTTTGAACGAATATGAAGCTACCACATTATTTTATGCTCAAGTCCTACTACTATGAACCAGGGATAAGTTTTGTGTTGTTCCATAACCTAAATGCATACACTATTGAGCCATCTTAGTTTGGACTGCTTGGCTTAGTTTTCTTGTGCTGATGGACTTTTAGGCTTGGTTTGTGGCAGTGAAATTTAAGGTAATTGCCATTTTGTGACAGGTGTAGAGGAGAAAAGTTTTGGCAAGGCAGTAAATGCTGACGCTGATGTTAGTAATTTATGTAGTTCAAACAGTATTGGGTCTCATGTTCAGCTTGATGGATTCTCATTTAATTTGGAGAAATTTGATATTAGCTCAGTTTCGAGTTTGGGCTCATCGATAACTGAGTTGCTTCAGTCTGATGATCCTACTTCAGTGGATTCAAGTTTTGTGAGGTCTAGTGCTATGAACAAGCTGCTTCTGTGGAAGGCTGAGATCTCGAAGGCATTGGAGACGACTGAGACTGAAATAGATTCGCTAGAAACTGAGCTAAAGTCACTTAAATTTGAATCTGGTAACCGGTCTCCAAATCCAGCAGCATCCAACTCTTTTCTTGGACTGGACAGTGCGACTATTTGCAATGAACAGAGGCGTGTTTCCAACAACATTCCCCATCCACCTCCTTTGCAAATGGAATCTTATGGGGTTGCAGAGAAGATTCCTCTTTGCAATGCCACTTCAGAAGATGTTGATACTATTGCTAAAGGATGTGATAGTGACAGTCCTACAACAGCTACATCAAAATTCGTGGAATCAGCCTCTCTAGTGGAGGCAGCTCCTTTGGCTGATTTTAAGCAGCATATTGAGCTTTCTGGTGACTTGGAGACTGCCAAGTCTCCCAACATGCAGTTGAAACATTTTGTTCACTGTAACCGTGAAGTGATAACTAACGTCCATACTGAGCGGGAGGTTGACATCCATAGAGAGAATGGAAGGGATGCATCATTTTCTACCGAAAGGCATCTAGATGAAGTAAATAAATTGTCTAACCTGGTATTGGTTTCCAATAAAGAATGTGCTATTCAAGCGTCAGATGTACTTAACAAGTTTATTTCCAAGGATCAATGCAAGATTGATCTATCAAGTGTTTCCAATGTCTCTTTGTCACACATGCATAGTTTGGTCAAAGAAAAAATTGCTTTGAGGAAGCGATTTTTACGCTTCAAGGAGAGAGTTGTAACACTTAAATTTAAAGCATTTCACCATCTATGGAAAGAAGATTTGCGATTGCTCTCCGTAACAAAATACCGTGCAAAGTCACAGAAGAAATCTGAGTTAAGCTTCCGGGTAATGCATAGTGGATATCAGAAACACCGGTCTTCTGTACGCTCTCGATTCCCGTCTCCTGGTATGGAATCTTGCCGTGTTTATTTTTCTTTGTTTCCATGATTTGTACTTTTCATCAGGTATAGTAGTTTGGTATTGCTATGTTACTTGAATTTGAATACTACTGCATTTGTTAATCAGCTTTAAGGCTTCCTGTATGATCTATGTCTGTGATTTGGTTCTAGTTAATGCAAGACATGCCATGAATCTTGATTAAATATTAAAATTCTATCCTGAGTGTTTTATTTATACATCCATGCACAATAAACGTACCTTTGAACTTTGTATTTTTTCATTTTCTACTTTTAATTGTCCATTGTTGCTTTTGCATAATGCTTAGGTCCTACTGCTATAGTAATCTACAGCTGGTTTATTGCTTGATTCAGCAACTGGCAGGAGGCAATGCCAATGTCTATAGTTTTCTTTAATGTTTTGTTGTATCCTTTCACATGAGAGGAGATCATATTAGAGGTGGTGCTGAGCCTATATGTTTGGTGGAGAATGTCACTAGTTTAAGCAGAATGAAACATAGACATAAGATAACTAGTCACTGTTTTTGGACCAGTCAAGTGGAGGAGAGTTTGTACATTAAAAAAAAAGATTTCAATTGTTGGTCTTCACCAATCATATGTACTGACTTGGTTTGTTTTTCCCTTTTTCAACCTTGTTTGCTTCTGATTCCACCTTTTGTAGTTGGAAGAAAAGAGTAGGATGATGAATGGAGGGTGTGATGAGAAAATGATAATATAGGCACTGGTTTTTAGAGTTTTATTGCTCAGTGGCATCATTCGTATTAAAAGAGATTCTTAGTAGCTGTTGGGGTGCTTGTTTATTGACGGTTTGATTATTTATTAAAGAATTCCTCATTATATTGTCTCCATATTACATTCATTTTTCTTGTAGCATTTAGGTTTTTTTTTTTTGCTGCTGGAATTTTTTTTCCTTGTTATAGTATTACAACGTTTTTCTTTCACTTTCTTTGCAGCTGGAAATGTGAACCTGGTCCCTAAATCCGAAATAGTTAACTTTGCAAGCAAGCTGCTGTCAGATTGCCAAGTTAAGCTTTATAGAAGCAATTTAAAGATGCCATCTTTGATTTTGGATGAGAATGAGAGAGCGGCGTCACGCTTTATCTCTAGTAATGGTTTGGTTGAAGATCCTTGTGCCGTTGAGAAGGAAAGAGAGATGATCAACCCCTGGACTTCAGCAGAGATTGAAATTTTCATAGATAAGCTCTCACTTTTTGGGAAGGAGTTCAGAAAGATCGCTTCTTTTCTTAATCACAAGACAACTGCAGACTGTGTTGAATTTTACTACAAGAATCACAAATCTGATTGTTTTGAGAGAGCTAAGAAGAGTAAGCAAGTGAAGTCATCTACCAATTATCTGGTGGCATCTGGTAAGAAGTGGAATCGTGAGATGAATTCTGCATCACTGCACATTTTAGGTGATGTTGCTGCCGATGCTGACAATGCTATGCGAAGGCGGCAAAGGTGCTCCAATAGAATCTTTTTGGGAGGCTTTGGTGATTTGAGAACATCTCAACGCAGCGACAACATTTTAGAAAGGTCAAACAATGCTAATAACCTTCACAATGAAAGTGAAGCTGTTGCTGCTGATGTTTTAGCACGTATCTGTGGTTCAGTATCTTCCGAGGCAATGAGTTCTTGTATCACTAC
Organism: Erythroxylum oxycarpum; assembly: GCA_025629785.1. NCBI lineage: Eukaryota > Viridiplantae > Streptophyta > Magnoliopsida > Malpighiales > Erythroxylaceae > Erythroxylum > Erythroxylum oxycarpum. The sequence continues at coordinate 9,932 of JAOTAZ010071916.1, read as the reverse complement.
CTCTGTTGATCCTGGTGAAAACATCCGAGACTTGAAGTCCCAAAAATTATACTCTGTTGTGAAACAACTTTCAGCATCTGATGTTACTCAAAATGTGGATGAAGAGACATGTTCAGATGAGAGTTGTGGTGAAATGGATCCTACAGATTGGACAGATCATGAAAAGTCCCTCTTTATACAAGCTGTTTCCACCTATGGTAAGGATTTTACCATGATCTCACGATTCATCAGAACAAGAACTAGGGATCAGTGCAAGGTGTTCTTTAGCAAGGCCCGCAAGTGCCTTGGGTTGGACTTGATGCAGCCAAGGCATCAAGACTTCGATATGCTAATGAGTGATGATGCTCATGGGGGTGGAGGAGACACGGAAGATGCATGTGGCCTGGAGAAGAGTTCAATTATCTGCAATGATAACCTTGGTTCTAGGGTCGTGCCTTCTGAGGAGGGTAAGCAGGATGAATTTGATGCAGCAAGTGGGAAGCATGTGCTTAGTGATCTCAATGGGCCTGAGGACATTGTTTCAAAGAGAGCCTTAGGTGAGAAAGTCTCTGAGGCACCCCAAATGGAATTATCGACAGAGCTAACTTGTGATAAACCACAGCAATCGGAGCCCGTTCCTCCCCTAAAGATTTTGGCCAATTCAGTTGAAATAGAAGCTGATAGAGCTCAAATGGCTGAAGGAGGCGATTCCATTGAAGAAACAATGCTTGCTGAAAATGCAGTTGATACTGGCCTGCCCAACTCAAATGCTGTAGTTGAGAATCAGGCTCCAGCTGAGGTATCCACCGGTGGAACTGGAAATCTACAGGAGCAGGAATTTCCATCACTTAATGATTCAAGACAGATCGGGTCATTGCAAGAGTCAAAAAGAAATAAATGTACTTCATCTCTGCTACCTGTGGATAGTTCAAGCTTGAATCTTGGAGTGGAAAGCATACATCAGGTGTCTGCTGAGTTGGATACAGTGGAAAAGCCCCTTGTTATGAGATTACATGTGGAGAATAATCCTGCTACCACAAATTCTGGACTGCAAGATTCTTCTTCTGGCCAGACTCAGAGAAATCAAGACCAGAAGCAGTTGCCTTCAACTCCTGAAACTAAAAGCAGTGATAAGTTAGGTCAGACGTTTAAAGATGAGCATATCCCGCATTTGTCTAGTCATCTTTCATTGAAGAATGATCAATTAAGCGAGATTTTCATGGGATGTCCATTGCAAATCCCAACAAAAAATGAGACAAATGGGAATATTTCATGTAGATCTGTTCCTGAAATGCAGACCCAGTTGAATGCTAGGAGGAACAGTAGCGATCAGTTTACGGCTAGGGATTGCTTTCTTCAAAAGTGCAATGGTTCAAAACCTCAGTGCTTTACTCCTGCACCTCTGAATTTGTCACCACACGCTGAAAAAACAGGTGATCAAGCACGGAGTTTTTCAGATGGTGAAAAGCATCACAGGAACGGTGAGGTGGTATTGTTTGGTAAAGTCCTCAGTAATCCTTCACCTTTGCAGGATCAGAACTCTGGCATCAATGAGAATGAGGGGAGAGGAGCCCCTAATTCAAAGTTAAATAGCAAGGTATCCGTTTTCAAATTTTCTGGCCATGAGAGGACACAAGCCAGTGATACAACCTTTTTGAAGCAAGATCAGGAAAACAGTTATAGTTGTGGGCTTGATAATGGTCCCATGAGGAGTTACGGTTTTTGGGACGGGAGTAGAATACAGACGGGGTTTTCATCTATACCTGATTCCGCCATTTTATTAGCCAAGTATCCTGATGCTTTTGACAATTTTCATGTTTCGTCGTCGAAAGTGGACCAGCAGCCATTTCACAGTGATTGCAACTTGAACGCCTTGTCCCTTTTTTCTGCAAGAGATGTAGGTGGGAGCAATGGAGTTTTAGATTATCAGATGTATCAAAGGCATGATGGTCCTAAAGTTCAGCCATTCGTAAGGGAGGTGAAACACCGACAGGACATATTTTCAGAGATGCAAAAATTGAATGGGTTTGAAGCAATTTCAAGCTTACAGCAGCCAGGAAGGAGTGTGGGAGGGATGAATGTAGTGGGAAGAGGAGGGATTCTTGTTGGGGGCCCATGCACAAATGTTACGGATCCGGTTGCAGCCATTAAGATGCACTATGCGAAAGCTGATCAGTATGGAGGTCACAATAGTGGGACGATGGGCAGAGAGGAGGAATCTTGGAGAGGTAAGGGGGACATAGGTAGGTAGTAGGAGGAGTAAGAGGGCCATTGTGCCACGGCCCTCGGCGGCAAATTCCATTGCCGCATCTGTATTATAGTTGTCTTTTGTATTGTTCAATGCAGTGATAGGAGATAGGTGGACAGTTCTTTATTAAGTTGGTCTTTTTTGGTGAAAATATTCTAGGTGCTATGTAATATTTGGAGCAGCAGCTTTGTATTTGTTGTATTGATGCAATACAGAAATAATCCCAAAAAAGATTTGGAATGGCATCGCCATCTTTTCACCAGTTCCTCTCTATGTTCATCAGATCTGTTCTTCAATATAGATATAGGTGCGAAAAGAGAGAGAAGACAGATGAGAGAAGAAGACTCACCGACCTGGCAGTTTCTCTGAAACTCAAAACTAGAATCCATGTATGTAAAGTCTCTCAGCATAATGTAATCCTCTGAAGGATTACATAAAAGCAAGCCTCCTGTAAATGTGTTTCCGCTCAGTTCCTGCTTACCCGTTACTAACCAAAGCGAAATTTGAAGAGTGAACATTGGTTCTGTGGATGGTAAAAACAACTCCATTGGAGCAGAGAATGAACTAAGGAATCAGAAAACATGGGCTACTCTTATAATGGACTCAACAACACTACTAGTTCCTTTTAAAAGAAACTGTAACTTCTTCAGAATGAACAATTTAACAACTGAGGGTTAGAACATTATGAAAGTACAAGAAAGCAGACATCATAAGATCTACAGCTTCAGTCTCAGCATGCATTCAATGAAAGTAGGAAGATGATAAAGTGATATTATAAATAACGACTGAAGTTAATTTAGAATGTATATTAGTTAAAACAGATTATAATCATTATGTTTATATGATTTGAACTTCAATGTTTTGCCAAAAACTAATTGTATCATTTTCATCATAACATTAATAAAATGATGTCCATTGCAATATGAATAAAGTGTAAAGTAGTAGTATAAATACTAGTATTTATGTATTTATACTTTTTGTAGAACATCAATGAATCTGAAATACTCAATTTGTGATATTATACAAGTTAAATTTATGAGTTAATACTAAATATTGATTAAAAAATCTAATTTCATTAAAAATTATAGTTTTATTAGCATCAAATTTAAAAAATGTAAAATTGTAGATTGATGTTTTAAGATGAGATTCAGACTTGACCTGAAAGTGCCCCTTCTGAGGTGATGAACAGATGGGATTCTATACTTTGCTGCTTCAGATTAGTTGGCCACTTGTCCACCATTGAAGCAGGGACAGAACAGCTGGGAAGCCTCTCCAGGCAAAACTTGGAGGCCATAAGGCTTTGTTCAAAGCAATCTGAACACCTAATACACCAATGAATAATACGCAATCCTATTATTCAATAGACAGAAAACTAATAACCAAGTCCAAGGTTCCATTGGTTGCTCCAAGAAGATCAGATAACAAAAACTCAAGGGTGCTTAGAGAGTTCCTGGAGAAAATTACCATGTCTTCGTCTTCCAATGAAACATCAACGGTGGCTCTCTCCAAGGAAGCCTATGACAGACCGTTTCAGCACAAGTCCTAATCCAATAACAAACTAAGAAGACGGTTTTTGCATCTTCAATACAATTTAGAAAGAAAAAAAGCAATCTTTTTTCTTTTTGTTCAATCAATTCCACGAGAAATATTTAAGGATTATATTGGGGTTTTGAAGATCGAAAAAATTTAAGCTATGCACACCGCACGTTTGAATACATGAAATAATGGAACTTTCAAGGAGAAAAGCGAAAAAGGAAGAGGAAAATTGAAGCTTGAACGGATTTGGGAAGAGGATCCGAGTTCCTGTACTTGATAAACTATAAATCTATCGAAAGCAATCACAAGTCTATTGAAACAGGTACAGGATCGATAAAAGGCAAGTTCCTTTCTGGGTAAAAATCGTGAAAGTTTCTCTGGAGAGGGGCAAGATTTAATGGCGACGAGGTCACAAGTTTTATACGGAAGGTCCCGTTTTTAAGTTGCAGGAGAGAATTGTGCTTGCAGTTTGGAGATTTCAAGTTTGTTATTGAAAGAGGTCTGTTTGGATTAGGAATCCTAGTGGCGATCGAATTCTTAATCTTAAAGGTGAATTATTAATTAATTTTTAATTACACAATCTTTTAAATGTTCTGTAAATAGTAAAATATAATCCGAAATGGGTTTAAGCTGATAAATTTTTAAGATTAACAACAGTTAGTTTGATCTCAGTAACTACGTAACTTTGCGAGTTTCACACGTATGAGCAATGGTGTTTATCCAATTATGGAGTTCCAGAATTTAACGCAAGTTTGAAGTTTGGACAATTACATGATTTCTGACATAAGAACACATGCACCACTCATCCTTGTCTCTTTTATTTCGATCCGCCAATGCGCAAAATCAGGTTTTTACAGGTAATAAAGCAGCATCAGTAGTCACATAATGGATTACAAGATATAGAACTCAATGGATAAGACATGGATTTGCAAGCATCAAGACTCTGAATCAGCAAAATACATCTTTTGCTGACAATGAAGCAGCAGCCGACAGGGAAGCCGGCAGGGAAGCCGGATACTCTACTGAATTGCCGCAATGTGTAGTAGCAATTTGAAATTGGTTTGAGATGGGTTTAGATGATTCTTTGAGAGTCAATCTTTCTTCTGCACCTACTGCTTTCAGACGATACCGCTCTGCTCTTGATCCGATAACCTGTCCCAGTACAGATGCTGCGATCGTAAATGCCATAGCTGACTTGGGCATCAGTACAGATTTCCTTAGCATAGCTATGAATGGAACTGCTGCGTGAACAGCTGTAAACCATGATGGTGAAAATTTTTCAGTGTGTTCTCTCCATATTCCTAAAGGAACATTTGCAGCCATTCCCAGCATCCCGATCACAAGAATTTTTGCCGGCAAGGGTTGCGGCCGTAGATTCTTTGCAAAAGCAGTTCGTGATAAGGCTGCTCGGCCTGCAACCACTGCAGGTGGGCATTTAAATTTCATGCCTGGTGGGGGTTGGAAAGCTTTTGCAACAAGTGGTAAGACGTTACTGACTGCTCGATACGATTTTGCAATAGGGCAGTTACCACTTTGCAGCCATTCATTGCCCATTGCTTCATGATTAGATTGCCCTCCCTACATGAAAACATGGAAAAAATGCTAGATCAATGAAGAAGTTACTTAAGACTGTAATCTTGAACTTTGACCCAAGTTCTTCAAGAGAACCGATTAAATAGTAAAACTAGATTATTTACCTTTGAAGAAGACTCCTTCTTGGATGAACTGTGATTTTTCTTCTGATTACCCCACTTCTTAGAGAATGAATCAAAGCTGAATGGACCTCCAGGTCCAAAAGATGAAAGACTAATGGTGGCCGCCTTTGCAGCTAAAGGATTTAACCCCACTAAGCTTGGTTTTCGCTCCACTTTCTCAGTGTGTGAGAATGATCTTTCAGAAAGTGGGACTACTCCCTCTCGTCCATGGAATAGCCTGAATGCAACTTCGAAATTCGGGCCATCTTCAAAGATTGGACCTTTCCCTTTTTGTGCCTGGCAAAAGAAGTTGGCAAAAACACAACCTAAGTTTCAAATCTGTACCAGAATTTAATGTGAGACATTAGATTAAAGAAAAGGAAGACAAGTCAAAACTTGTGTTTCTCCAACCTAAAGAAGCTTCACATCCCAAGAGAGAGTGATTATTGAAACACATAAGGGAAAAAAATCCAAGGAAATAACTTACAGGCATCTGGAAAGGAAAGGATGAGGAGAAGGAAAAATTGGTTGGTTCATTAATGTTTCTCAAAAATGGACATCTAAGCATGTCCACTTGAGAAGGTGCAGACTCCTCATTTAATCCGCTGAAGAGAGAATCCATCTTAGTAGGGCAGCAAACTTTACCTGCACATCAATACCGAAGTGCAATCAGAGAGTAATCCAAACTTTTTCGGGTGCGAACCAGATAAACCGTCCAAAAACTCAAAGATCTAACTTGGAGTTATCAAACTAACCACACAACATATAATCATGAGTGTTTAAAAGGAAGAAACCAGGTGGTCAACGTTCAATCTTGAAAAAAACTAAGGGAAAGAACACATGGATCATTATGATATTGGTCTTTTCGATTTAGTGCGGACAGTATAATTATCCAAAACATTCGTCAAGTTCTCTAACGGTTCAAACTTTTACTCGATAACCACACGATCAAGAAATCCACCCACATAAACCCAGATTCAACAATTGACTATGCAAAATCTCAATGCTATAAAAACTTCGAATCAACGAAATTGTAAACATCTAAATCAGCAAAAATCCAATCTTTCCCATGAAAGGCCATTTAGCAGTAACGTGTGAGCCGATATTGAAACTCAAAAACCAAAACCCACATCAGAATTATCGATCTAAAGCCGAAACAACGACCATAGTTACATCAAAACCAAAATACCAAAACCGTACCTTCTCTTTCGAGCGAAAAATGGAGAGGCGGAGAGTCCAAACTAGAGAAACGTGAAAATGGAGAGGAGGGAAAGAATCAAAATGAGTTGGTGATAACCAAGGCTTGATGATGACATTAAAAAAAAACAAAAAAGAAAGACAAGAGTGGCCGGCGTCTTCGTGCTGACCACACGCCTTTGTGAAGTTGTCAAAGTTTGAACAACGTGGGAACAACGAGCCTTGTTCTTTTTTTTTTTTGTTAGCTCAACAAAATAGCAATAATGGAGTCGTTAAAAGTACATTTATATTGGTTTGGTAGTTATTTTTGGGTTGGCCAACCAATATATTTGTTTCCCTCTTTATACCTTTTTTCTAGAATGAAAATTTTAATATTGTTTTTTGATACATAAATAAATAATTCATATATTGAATAAATAATTAGGTGAGTTAATAAAAATTCTTAAAATTTTCAACATTAAAAACCTTTAAAAAAGCTATTTACATTATTCGAAACTGTAATTTTATGATTACAAAAGAGCAACTTTTACCGATTGTTCAGAGTTTTTCTTCTATCTTTCTTATTTATAAGAAATATTATAAAAATATATTTGATAAAGATAATTAGATATAAATGTTATTAATTGTAGGTAAGATGAAATAAAATCTAATTATTATATTACTGAATATTCTCATTAGTCTTAATTATTTTATCTCTCAATTTTTTAAATAATTTTGATTTAAAGGGAAAAAAAAGTCAAAAGTTATATTGTTAATGAATAGATTAGTACTTATTTGACCAGAACAGAGAAGATGTAAAGAATGGCAATAAATGCCACAAGCTTTAGTTATCATAAACAGAGTTCTTGCATGGACAGCATTAAAGAAGCAATATACAAGCAATTTGCCTTTAAAATAGTTTAAACATAATCTGTTCCATATCTTCCTGGTTTCTTCTAGTCCTCTTCAACTTCTCATCCCTCTGGTATGGCAAACATGTTCCTTCTAGTCAATCCCATTACTCTCAATGAGATAAGTCCGATCATATCAGAGTCAAGGGCCACTGATATGTCAGGATTTGAAGAGAATAAACCATTTGTGGAATTATCAGGGAAGAACAAGTTAGCCAAAGAACACTCAACCCAGTAAAGATCATCCATGGCATAGGCTTCCTATGAGTTCCCATGTCATTTTCAATAACCTGAAAAGGGAGCAAAGTAAGGATTAAAGACACCAAATCAACCTTAAGTGTGATGCCAAAGATTTTCACTAAAAGGCAAACCTGTGTTGGCATATTTCTTTTGCTTGCCATAGCTCTCAAGGTTTTCATTATAAGAGCCCATGCCCAATTTGTTCAGTACTTTCCCTTTCACATACAGTTCCCCTGCAAGAAATGGAATCTCCAAATCTGATGTAGTTTCATTATCTGAGCTTCAAATATTATACAAGTAAAAAGTAGTAGAATCTAGAAAAAAAAGCAGCTTCCCTGGAAGAAAAAAGTGCATGCATAAAAGGGAAAAGCAAGTATCTCTGAGCTCAAAAAAATCACAAACCCTTAAGCATTATCCAGGAACTTGTCAAACTATGTTCAATTTTTTGTATCCTCATTATCATAGCACTATATCCCGTATAAAAAAAGTACAGGCTCAGTACTTCTCCCGAGTCCCGATGGAAAACATCAGAAAGAACATTTTTTTTATCTGAAATAACGTATGAAATTCAACAGTTCCTTACTGATCACAGCAAACAACAAAGCTCTACCATCAGAAATTCTTGGATCATGTAACATGAATAAACAGAAAACCTTGTGATGAAAGATATACAAGTAGATCTTCCTTCCATGGAAAAGATTATCAACTACAAAACACTACATTGTGAAAACACAAAGCTATGAACACCATAAAAGGATGCATACCGACCTTGAGACGGATAAGCTAACACAGACTTGGGGCTGAAGTCTTTAGAAATCTACATGGTAGGACTGGGGTGCATTCCCAGACCAATGCCAGTCATTTCCATGGTTAACTGAACACCCATTCGGAGGAATCACTAAACAAAATCTCCAAACTTTAAACCCTTAAATTTGCCAAACTTATTAAGACACTCTTTTCCTTTAGCATCATCCACAAAGAGTAAAAAAGATAAAGAAATCACAACAATAGCCAATGTGTTTCGGATGAAATGAACAACAGAAGAGAGAAGGAGAAAGAGAAGAGTCCAGAAATAAGAGAGAACAGAGAACTTTAGAGAGAAAGAGAGAGACACACACATTAGCTAATTCATATCCTTCCTTGTGAGAGAAACAGTTAAAGTTTTATACTGGTTAAAGCTGTGTAACAGCTATAATATTTTTATACGTAACACAATGAATCATTCACATGATTCATGTAAAACCCTTATCCTCAATCACTATGTTACGAAGGCACAACCTTTGAACAAAAACTAAAACTCAATCAATAAAGTCCATAGCCTAAACCATTGTTTGGCACCTTGAAATTAATACAAAAAACCCCACAAATCGAAGAATGCAATAAAGAACAGTAAGAGAAAGCGAGAGAGAGGGATAGAATACAGAATAAAAAGAAGGGCACTTCATTATCCACACGGCATTATCGAATTTCGTCATCTCCATGAAACCACCGAAAACGGCGCCAAAGCTGGCGGCATTGTGGTCGTTGCCAGTTCTATGGCAGTGGTCACTATTGCCAGTATCGTCCTACATGGAGTCCCGATCTTCTCTCCAATTTTACTGTCTTATTCTGTCTCATAAAATCTCAATCATTTATTTTACAGATCTTACGTGAGTCTTATACAGGACCTATATAAATAAACGACTGAAATTTATTGAACATAATAAGATACCATAATATTAAACAGGAGATCTGGACTCTTCCTCATGACGGATGAGAAAAGTACAAATAAAGCAATGACCTTTGTAGTAATATGTTTAGATGTGAAGGCCTTATTTACAAATTTGGATTCTTTATTCGGATGGTCTGAACTTGGGTTTAGCAGATCGGGTCGGGTTGCTTTGTCTGTATGCTTAGTATTGAACTAGCAGATACATATCAAGTCTGTAGTAATATAATACCCACCTAATTTAATTGCAACATTATTTATGGTAATGCAACATTATTTCTATTTATTGATGTTGTTTTATCTATTTTTTCTGTATCCTATATCACTCTTATATTATTTCACTTACATGTGAGTCTACTAAAAACAACCTCTATATTATGCAAAAATAAGACTACGTACTATCAGATCTTCATAAATTTCGCTTTATTGCAGAACTTCAG